>CAWUFW010021430.1:0-121075 GCA_963921515.1 Calotriton arnoldi | reverse complement strand
TACACGCGCTGGGGGTTGTCCGCTTTTTCCGCCCTTGCACTGTGTGCGCTGTTTGCGTGCACTTGTTGTGTGTGTGCCTACCTGCGTCTCCGCGGTACGTTGCGTCCTTGGTGGTGCATCAGCAAGAGCATGGGGAGGGCCTGCAGTGCTGGATTCATGCTCGGGGAGCCGCTTCTTCGTTGTCCGTGCTCGGCGTCCGTGTTACCGCTTCGGTTTGTCGTACGGTATCTCTTGGCCGTGGGAGCCGTTTGTTTGCGGCATCGTAATTTATACGCCGGGCGGGACGTGTTTTCGTCGGACGGTGTGTGTCAGTTAGGCTGCGCCGCTACGTGTACGGGCGCACTTTGATGGCGGACGGTGTTGCTGGCTTGCCGGCGGTGTTTGGCCTACTTTTCGCATCGTAATTGGGCGGGCGTGTGGACTGCTGCGTGCCGGCGGTAACTGGTGGTTTTTGCATCCGCCAGCACGGCGGTTGTGCTTCCGCCCGCCATCGTAATGACCCCCTATGTATAACAAATTAAAAAATTTTTTTTTACTTTTAATATTTTTAAAATTAATTATATACTACATTAACTAAAATAATACAAAAAATATTAAATAGCGGAGGGAATAAAACTACTATTCCAACTCCAAAAAAAACAACAGTAAGAAAATTGTTGGATAGCGTAGAGCTTAAAATTACTATTCCCACTCTAGAGAGTGCAACAGTAGAGAAAGTGTTGGATAGCGTAGGGGTAAAAATTACTATTCCCACTCCAGTGAGTGCAACAGTAGGGAAAGCGTTGGATAGCGGGAGGGTAAAAATTACTATTCCCACTCCAGTGAGTACAAGAGTAGGGAAAGCGTTGGATAGCGTAAGGGTAAAAATTACTATTCCCACTCCAGTGAGTGCAACAGTAGGGAAAGTGTTGGATAGCGTAGGGGTAAAAATTACTATTCCAACTCCAGAGAGTGCTACAGTAGGGAAAGTGTTGGATAGCGTAGAAGTTAAAAATAACATATTTACAAATAAAATAATTTTTTTAAATAATTAATGAATTAATTATTAAATAACTCTAAACTATTTACAAATACCAATAAATAATTATTAAAAACATAATTACCGATGAAAAATGTATTAACAATAAATTAATAATAAATACCAATAAATAATAATTAATAAATATTAATTACCAAATAATAAATATTGAACAATACAATATTTTTAATAACAAAAAACATATTAATTATTAAAACTTAATTACCAATTAACAAATATTGAACAATTAAATGCTTTTTTATACCAATAATAATAATGATTAAACATTAATTACAAATTAATAATTACTTATTAATATATTAATTAAATGTATCAATAAATAATATTTAATAATATTTAATTACCAATTAATGATAAAACAACAATAAATTAATTTTCATAACAAAAAAGTTATAATTTAAAAAATTACCAATTAATAATTAATGTCCAATAAATTAATTATCAATACCCAACAATACATTTAATAATTACTTAATTAGATTTCAATTACTTCCAACACTATTCCCCCATAAACGCACAACACACTCCAATAATAAAATAATACACTTAACATAATGATCAACTAATCAATTAATAAAAATTAATAACCAATTAATAAAAATTAATTACCAATTATTAATTAATTAACAATAATATAATTATCAATACCAATTAATTAAAATAAATTATTACTTAATTACAATTAAATTACTTCCCACCCTATTCCCCTATAAACCCACAACCCGCTACAGAACTTAAACGCAAAAAATAATTAAAATTAATTTATAATTCCTAAAAATTTATAATTAATTTAGTATAATTAAATTACTTCCCACCCTATTCCCCTATAAACCCACAACCCGCTACGGTACTAAAAAACAAAAATAACTTCAAAAAACATTATTAACATATAAAAATTGTATACATATATTTTTAGACAAGTAGAACACTTAACAAAAACACATATAACACATACATATTAAATACATAACAAAATACATAACAATAATATAAATATCGATATTAGTAACATTGATATTAGTAACATCGATATATTTGATATCGATATTACTAACTTCGATATTACTTACATCGATATAAAAAAATTCAATATTACTTACCTTAGGGTCGATATTCTGTCCATCGATATTCTTAACATCGATATTCTGTCCCTTCGATATTGTCACCTCGATATTAGTGTAGGTCGATTTTTAATTTTCGATATTTTGACTGCTCACCCACGGGACAGGAACAATTCCTTCAGGCAGCAGTTACGGAAGAGATGGCCACACATTCGCGCCTGATACTCCTGGGGGAAGACGTGAACCTTGTGTTCGATGCCGACAAAGACAGATCCGTCAGCCGCTCTGCTCAGTCGGGAACTCGGTCATGGAGAGGGGGAAGGTGGCTGCACGAGATAGGGTTAATAAACCTCTGAAGGGAGGCTCATCTGCACGCTACCCAATACACCTTTTATTCCCCTGCCCATAAAACATATGCACGCCTTGACTACCTATTGGGGACTAGGGGCATACACAATATTACGGGAGACGTAGAGACAGAGCCGGTGGCGCTGTCAGACCACGATGCAGTAACCCTCACCCTAAACTTTCCCCCTCAGAGCTGACATGTTGGGAATTGGTGGCTAACAGAGACCTTGCTCCAACAACCCGCAGTAATACAACAAGTTACAACAGCTATACACACCTACTTAGATTTTAACAACAATTCCGATACATCTATCTCCACACTATGGGAGGCACTGAAAACTGTGGTAAGAGGCGAACTCATAGCAATATCGGCTGCCAATAATAAAGCCCACAAAGAAAAAAGGGACCAATTAACAGCTCAGGTCAGGGAACTTGAACTTATACATAGCCGTACAGGGGCCCCCAGAGTCTGGCGCCAACTACGTGCAGCACGGGCACAACTAGCATGCCTTGACTTAGATAGGGCGGAATATGCTGCTCACTGACTGAAACACTTGTTTTATATTGGAGGAGATAAATCAGGGCGGTTATTAGCTAACAACCTAAGGGCCCAATGACAGAAGACAAATGTCTATTCCCTCAAATCTCTACGGGGCAGGGAATTGGTAGATGACGAACATATAGGGAAGGAATTGGAATTTTGGGAATCCTACGCAGAATTATACAGGAGACAAGACTTGGATGACCAGACCATCGCGTCAAACTTACGAGGGGTAAACACCCCCATCTGGCTACAGCACAAGCGGACTCCCTAGACGCCCCGATTAAGGTCAAAGAGGTCATCTCTACGATCTCTCATCTCAGTTCCTTTAAAACCCCGGGCCCGGATGGGTACCCAGCAAGCTTCTACAAAACATTTTGTCAGATTCTGGCCCCTATTTTCACTAGACTGTTCAATTCATTTGTAGGCCCTGGCTCAATTTCCCCTAATATGCTGGCTGCTTCTATTGTAGTTATCCCTAAACCAGGGAAGGATAGGCAGCTATGTAGTTCTTATCGCCCTATCTCACTGCTCAATGTGGATGTTAAGCTCTTTACGAGTATTCTTGCGACACAGCTGGGCCCTCTGATGCTGGGCATCATTGATCCTGACCAGGCAGGGTTCATCCAATACAGACAGAGCAGTGACAATGCAAAACGAATCCTACATCTGATTGACAAGACCCAGCACTCAGACACAGAGGCCCTCCTCCTAATGATTGATGTTGAAAAGGCATTCGACCAGGTACACTGGCGGTACATGGAGCAGAACCTCTCCCACTTTGGCATAGGCACCCTTTTTCGGGCCTGGGTGGCGAGTTGTTATAGTACGCCCACAGCTACCGTTAGAGTGAATGGCACCTCATCCCCTTCCTTCCCAATTGGTAGGGTAACCAGACAGCGATGCCCCTTATCACCCCTCTTATTCGCCTTATACATGTTGGGGAATTAATGGCAGTTTATAGAGATGGTTGATGGAAATACGACTGAGGGCATGATAAGATAGGACAAGAGGAAGGCCTACAACACAGTCCTTATGCCACCGAATAAAAGCGGCATAAATGGTGTGGTGCCCAAGTGTGGAACTCCTGAGGGCGCAATAGCTTGGTGGCCTGACCTGGACACACGGACTACTTCTGGCTCGGGCGCTTCCAGCCTGGAGACGCGGTGGGGCTCCCCCACGTACTGACCTTGATCCTAGACCTAGAGACTAGAGGCCTGAAGGCAAGAACGATGGGCTGTCCCACAATCTACAGACTTAGGCTAGCGGGAGGACGAGGCGGAGGGTGTTTCCCAATTACACCGAGACAATGCCTTCGATCGAACTATGATGATGCCCCATGGGTGAAAAACCGAATCTGTTTGTAATTACCGCTGAACCCGAGTACCATTGGCCGTTACCCGGTGGAGCTGTCCTATGCAGCTATAGAGGAGTCTGGCGATGGTTTCACCCCCTCGGCCGTCACCTACCCAGCCGGACATCGGACATTGTTTTTAACAGTGCTTCACGGTCTTGTCTATCTTTCACTTTGACTGCTTGTTTCCCCTGAAGTCCCTTCCCCCCTCTGGTCTGCCTGATGCTATCTGCATTCCTTTTCCCCTGTTTACCTTTCCCCCTCTACCTTCCATTCCACATAAGACGTTTCTATCTTTGCTATGTAACTCGAAAATAACCTATGTTATCGTGTAATCTCATGTTTTTCTACTGTCTGTTCCCACTGCGGAGTCCGAACAACCTTGGCCGATGCCCGGTGGAGCTGTCCTATGCAGCTATAGAGGAGTCTGGCTAGGGTTCACCCCCTCGGCCGTCACCTACCCAGCCGGACATCGGACATTGTTCTTACGGTGCTTCATGGTCTTGTCTATCTTTCACTTTGACTGCTTGTTTCCCCTGATGTCCCTTCCCCCCTCTGGTCTGCCTGACGCTATCTGCATTCCTTTTTCCCCTGTTTACCTTTCTCCCTCTACCTTCCATTCCACATAAGACGTTTTGTCTTGCTATGTAACGCGAAAATGACTTATGTTATCGTGTAATAGCATGTTTTTCGACTGTCTGTTCTCACCGCGGAGTCCGAACTACCTTGGCCGATCCCCGGTGGAGCTGTCCTATGCAGCTATAGAGGAGTTTGGCCCTGGTTCACCCCCTCGGCCGTCACCTACCCAGCCGGACATCTGACATTGTTTTCCTCGCCTTCCCGTTATGTTTCCTTCCCTCTATCTTTCTATTTCTACACTTGGAAATTGTAACTGAAGTAATTATGTAATCTTTAACTTGCTGATCCCCATGTAAAGCGCTCTGATACCTACGGGTCTAGCCAGCGCTATATAAAACTTTGCAAATAAATAAAAGTTCTTAATTCACTTAGAACAAAGAAAAGTAGAGATGAAACAGGAGACTTTTTAAAAATGTATTTTTATTCTTTTCAAATGAAGGAAAGAGAAGATAAAGAACAAAAACGCATTACACACAGTGGATTACACATACAAAAAGTGTGCAAACAGTAAAGACCATGTTAAAGAAGTGCATATACAATGTGCATCAAACATTATACAGGTCCGTGAAGTATTATTGCTAACAAACATGATCAGCTATCTTGAGCATCAAAGGCACAAGGTTAAAGGAGACTATATAGGAGGCGATTATAACATGTCCATATAAATACGTGAGCATGATAATCATTCTAATGTGGACTACAGCAAAAATCTTTATGCAGAAATGGTCTCTGCTCAGGGCGGCTTATCTTCAGGTTTAGCGTTTACCTGAATTTGTATAGTGTCCCTTTCTGTTATTTCTATAGTTTTCTGTTGTCGTAGATGCAAAAGGCTTATTTAGGTGTCCTGAGCATGCACCTATTTGGAGAGCTCAGACCTCCATTTATGGATGTCCGTGGCATTTGAGGATTTCAATTTAACCACTATTGCTAGTCTGGCTATAATTAATACTAGGTCTAAAAATGCGCATGCCATTTATGCATGTTTGGGGGGTTGTAGCGCAAAATTTGCACTTTCATTTGTGTGAGTGCATTATAATCATGGGTAGTCCGCACCCACATATAACACTTTATTGTATTAACTTAGGACAGTAGAATGTGAATTGTAATAACATGAAGGGTGACATATCAGGGATATTTTCAATGTAAACATGAAGAAATTAACACTGTAACTACGTATGTTTAGTTGAAAACATTAACATGTAGAATTCGTACATGCTGCTGACCATAATTCATGTATTTGATGTGCCTATGTAACACGTTATTATAGATGTGCTCAGTAAATAATGTTCATTTATATGTGTAATTTCATAATCCCTTGTGCCATTTCTTATGTTGGCTGATTTCTGTAGGCCTGAACTGTATTTTTCCCCTGGAAGCTCATGTATTAGATTTAATGGTGAATTTCATGTGCATGTAGGATTTGTTCTTTCTCACGTTTCTATTGCAGGTGGAGAATTCATCCTTCCTAGCTAGAATAATGTCTTTTTTGGAGTTAGGCTTCCGTTGGAGAGGCTACATTGAATGTTGATACTGATAATGAAGAACGGTTGTACTTTCTCATCGGAACAAGCCTAGGAATCAAGGTCATCTCGCCAAGGCCTGGGAGCATTGCTGCCTAGTGGAAAATCACCTACGAGGAAGTGGCTTGACTGGATGGTGTGATGATGCAATGCATTTTGGAATACTACCTGTAATATTGATGTATTGAAGTTAGGGAAAGTGTCCGGGAACTTCTGCCTTGCCTTGAGAGAGAGAGCATCTTAGAACAAGCTCTGTAGCTTTGTGCTACTTGACCCATCTAAACACAAAGAGACTTCTTAGGAAAACTTCACATGCTGACACCTTAATGGATCTTGCCTTGGGAAATTCTAGGTAGGGATGTCACGCTAGTTGTAGTGTAGGAACAGACTAATGCTTTATACCCACAAACTACCAATGAAGGGGAATTTTGATGGCTGCTCTGTCATCTTCTGTATTCTGGTAGTCAAATTGATTTTCCTGTGCATGTTACACCACCTTAACTTCACCCGTAAGTTTGGCTATGTATTAGTTCCAATGTATTTCTACACCCTCATCCTGAGGTGTCTCTATGTCCAATTGTTCTTGGCTTTCTAATAAACGAACTAAACTTGATCGGGAGTCTGTGATTTGTAGGAGTCATGGTAAATCGGAACTGATATGTTTAATTGGCTAACAATGTCTCTCCCCTCTATGCTTTCATGCTGATAAAAAGAGCCATCGACCTGGGGTTCCAGAGCAGATCTAGAACGTGGAACCTGGCTCCTTCAGAGGGGTGGCATTAATCCCAACAGACAGATCTGAGGGTCCAACAAGAGTTGTCTATTCGTCCAGGTTGAGAGCAGTTCTGTTATTGTGGCCCAATAATGGCCTATTGTGGTACAAGACCACACCATGTTTATAAATGTAGCATCTTAACATGCACATCTAGGGCAAGTGTCCGGAATTGCAGGAAATATTTGATCTAATCTAGCAGGAGATCGATATGCATAGTGAAGATAATTGTATTGCAAGTAGTTCAGATGTGTATTCCTGGTCACTTTCCCACATATTTGAGTGTGTTCAACCATTCCCCATCTGTGATTGTTATTGCAAGGTCTGAATACCACTGTTGGTTCAAAAAAGTCCCTTCCATGGTGATGGACATGCACCCTTGCCCTGAGTGCCCCAGCTGCAGCAATATTAGGATTCCTGGTGCAAATTGTTTTGTGGATCCCTGGTGCTGTGTCATTGGTGATCATGTCTGTCTCACGGATTGGGGCCTTGATGGAGAGGCGCCCAAAGCACTAACCTCATGGATTTAAGTAGCATGAGTGTGGTGGTGGTAGCATGCTAAGTAGTGATCAGTAGGATTGAACAGTCCTTTTTACCTGTGTCACCTGAGGAGGCCATCAGGCCCACTCATATAAAGTTCAGCTGCTGTGGCCTTGTCCTCTAATATATCCGGGTGATGTTTCTAGTTATTAATCCCCAGGTACTGTACCTAATATGACGGCAATTCTAGGCTTCCTAAGTGCACCTCTAATAGCACTTCAACTCCCATATTGGTCAAAGGGAATGCATGTTATTTAGCTTTGTTTGTCACAAGACCAGGCACTATTCCAAAGGCCCACAAGACATTCAGGGCTAACAGGTGTCTATACTGGATGTCTCGTTTTTATAGAAGTTCATCATCTGCGTGAAGGGAAATCACATGGGTCTGACCCTTTAATTTAAAATCAGTATGGTCTCCCACCCACAACAAATGATTGGCAAGGGTCCCCATAGCTGAGATGAAGATAAGAGGGGCCCGGGGACAACCCTGCGTGGTCCTGCGCTCTATTTGTATTTGATTGGAGATTAATCCCCCTGATTTAATTCAGGCAGTGGGAGACACCTATAGGAGCTTGAAACAGGATCTAACCTCCGCTTCCCTGCCCACTGATTGTAGAACATGGAGAAGATAGTCCCAGTCTATGGAGTCAAATGCCTTCTGCATGTCCAGGGATATAACGGCTGCATATCTCTCCATAGCCAAAACTTCTTCAGTACATGGGAATGTCTATGGACATTGGAAGTCGCAATTCGTTTCAGAACAAACCCATTTTCATCACTGTGGATCAGCTGAGGCAGTATAGACCGAAGTCTAGTAGAAAGGACTTTGCCTAAACTTTGTTGTCTAAGTTTAGAATAGAAAGGGGGTGGTATGAGGCCATATCCATCTTATCTTTACCTGATTTGGCACCATAGTGATATTACCTTTCATAGTGGAGAAAGCGTGCCGACTTCATATGCTGACAATAAAAGCCTCAGTAGCCTCTGCGCCAGGGTCAATTGGTTGGCACAATAACATTCTAGAGGCAAACTGTCACATACAATCATTATGCCTGTGGCTAGCTGGTCTATTGACGTATTAGTTTTGGGTAGTGTCAATGGATTCTCCAGGCTTCTAGAGTTCTCTTGCCCCAGCGTAATGGGTATTAATGCTCGTAGGTAATCTTTCTGTGTATTATGATCTAGTGTCCGGTCATTAGCATAATGGGGAATTCATAGAAAGCTTGCAAATTGTGAGATATTATAAAGTTGGGAGTTCAATTTGAAATGGCCACAGTGGAGGAATCTGAACGAATCAGACAGGCCAGTCATCTACCTGATTTATCCCCCTAAGCATGACACAGCAAGGTGCATTCTTCCTAATCTTGTAAACTCAACTTGGAGTGAACCATCAAGTATTGACGCTGTTTGTCCAACAGTGATGCATATACGAAGGGGTCAGTAATCTGTGTTCTTTCCAGTTGCCTCAGTTTACCTTCTAATGAGTGTACCTGATCCTGAGGAGTTTTCTGTACCCCAGTGAAGGTGCTCATGCATGTGCCTCTGATACAGACCTTGAAGACCTCCCGTTCAGTGCTTGTATTGTCAATGGATTTCTTGTTCAGGTCAAAAAAGGCATCAGCAGCCTCGGCCTTAGTGTGTATAACCTGCATGATCCAAAAGCAGAGGTAGGAAAATGCCAGTTGGGAATGCATGACCTCTGTGTCCCCCACTGCATAATCATGACATAATCAAGATTATGACTGGAGTTAAGTTCATATAGGGCAAAGCCACTAGTCCAGCATCTCAGTCCATACAACTCAACTAGGCCGCCCTCCAACCGCACCATCTCGAGGTGCATCTGGACCACCCTGGCTCAGGACCCCAGGAGCACCAGGCCAAGTGTCCTCAGACTCCCCTACTGTTAGCAAAGGCAAGGCCATGATCTGACAGGGTTTCACTGCTGGATCACTGGCAGGCTATTGTGTGCAAACATATCAGAATACATAACTTCTGTGTCAAAAATATCATTGTCAAAATTATTGTGGCCCTATACTTATAATTTAATATACAAAAACATTCTGTCAAAAATATCATTGATAAGAATTTGGGCCAAAACATATTTATTTTGAAGAAATATTGCATTTAAAGTACTGTATTTGAAACATTTAACACTTTAAATGTAATACAATTTTATATATTATAAAATTGTGTGTACATATATATTTATTTAAGTATATATATATATATATATACATATTTTAAATAATTCAACAACAAACAAACATTTAAATGATGCTAATGTTCAGTATTTAAAGTACATTAAATGAAAACATGTATATAATATATTCCACAGTAGCTAGTTAGAGTTATGACCTAGTTTCCATAGGTTCTTTTTTTGTTTTGCTAATAACTTTGGCACCAAAAGACTAATCTTCACAACATTTTCCAAACTGGTTTACCAGCCACTGCAGCTACTGTGTGGGAAAATTCAGGTTGATCCTTCAAGTGGGGGCCAAGAAAAAAAGGGAGGGGTGTCCCAAAATACATTTTCCCCTTGCAATTTCCAATAGGGATTTTAGACACGACTACAGCCCGCACCGCTGAATGGAATTACACCAAATTTGGTAGAAAGCTATATCTTTGTCCCTAAAGAGTGCTTTTTGTAATTTGTTGTAAATATGTTCAGTAGTTTTGGAGTTATAAACTAAAACATTTTATGTATATCTAGAGATTTGGATCCACCGTGGTGGATCCGCTGAGTCATGCGCCAATAACAATGCTGTGATTGACTGATCGCAACCTGAGAGGAAAGTTGCAGCTACCATTTTGCACATCGGGATTCCGTTTCCAGGGGGAAAAATACAATTTAAAAGTGATAGAAGTACCCTGGCCCCATGGAACTGATGGAGGGTTCTGTGAAGGACCCCTTCTGTCAAGAAATTGTCTATAAATGTTTTTTGAGTGTGTGAGGGTCTGCAGATCCACCACAGCACTCAACATGACCCCCCTGTGTACTCCATGGCGTATCTGCAGATCCAGAACCCAATTAAAAAAATACATACACCCACTCACAGACTCACACACCTACTCACACACTCACTCACACACTCACTTACACATCCGCACAAAAACTCACACACCCACTCATGCACTGGTACAGCCACTCTCGCACCCACTCTCAGATCCACAAAACCACTCACATATACACTCACAGACCCACACAGCCCCTCACACAGTGACTCCCACACCCACTCACACACCTACACAGTCACTCACAAACCCTCACACAAGCTGTGATACACTTATATAAATTGCAGTAGCGTATGTTTTTATTAAATGTGTTGTTGTTTTAGTAGTGAATATGTGCTTCTGGTTGGGAATGGATCTGCAGATCCATGAAATTAATTAAAAAAAAGAAAACTTGGTGGATTGCATTTATAGAAACACTACATAACTTACCTGTTAAGACACTGAGCCAATGCAATTGCAGGATGTCTTTATTAGCTTAGGATGACACACAACCAACAATGCTACCAGCCCCTTAGTCTCCAGTCTCTACCTAACCAACATGGAACCCTCTGAAATTGAAATCGCAAAATTCCTGGCATGAGCTGCCCTAACATGCACTTAAATGTCCAAGTTAATGAACCACAACATTAACTTACCTTAATTTTATCAATTTTTTGTTTAAAAAATTATAATAATAATGAATGCGTGAAAGAAATTTATTTGTAAACTTGTAAAAATGTGAATTAGTAAATTGAACTTATGGGTCAAATTGTAGTACAATTTATGTTAAAAAACTGTGAAATTCACTGAAAAAGCAAAGGTTACAAGGATGTAAAAAATTAGAAAATAGAATTAAAAAAACTTAGAAATTCACTGAAAACACCAAAGATTACAGGGACGCTATACTTAGGAATTAGAAATAAAAAAAACCTTAGAAATTGACTGAAAAAACAAAGGTTACAGGGACGTTATAGTTAAACTTAGATTTTTACACACACAAAACCCATAGAAATTCAGCAGCTATATTATCAGTTATCTCAAGTAACTATAACTGTGCCCTAAGAAAACCATACCTCACGCCCTCATGAGAGTTATAGTTTTACCTTCAGATTTAGTCTGCAAAATAGAAGTCAGAAGATCGGAGTGGACCATGGCAGTAGGTTGTATCCAGGAAGGTCTCATTGAAGTCAGATAGGCATTGAGTGAAGTCCCACTAAAGCTGTTTATTTTGGCAAAAAAGGTTTAGAGCAGGAAAAGTCAAATTTCTCATTTAGTACCATTGTCGCATCAGTCGGATACTTTCAACAAGTTTGCTCAATCAAGATTTCTACGTTGGGACTTAGTCTCTGAAATTGAGCTTGAATTTCTCCAGCATAACAAGGTGGTGGGTTGTATTAGAAGAGGGCTTCAAGGAGTTACTTCTTGCGGAGGCCAGATGAAATGGATTTGCTGCTGCAGAGAAACTGCAGTGGGGCAAAATTGTTTCTTCATCTCAGCCAAGTTGTGCCTTTACCGAGTCAGCACTGATGGCTGGTCCTGCTCCTCTAGTGCTAGAAGTCAGAATTTTTTTAAGTTCCAAAGAAGTTGCAGTGGCAAGCCTCTTTTTCATCAGCTCTTCATCTAATGTTGTCAGCTGTATATGGGTCTTTTAGGATTTGGCTCAGCAAAAGCCTCATGAAAGGTCCTGTTGTGATTGGGCAATTGGTAACCCAGGCAAAAGTATTTTTTTTTTTAGCAGCTTCTGCCCCTTCTTGTAGCCACAGTGAAGGCCAACCCACTGTCCCTTGAAGTATGTTCCTTTATCCTGGGTACAAGAGGAAGCAGATCCAGTCCTTCTGTTCTCTTCTCAGATGACATCGAGCAGGGTCCAGTCCTCTTTTGATCTTCTACAGGTACCAAAAGTGTTCTGAGGAGTGTTCCTTGCAGTGCCACATTTAAAGGTGGCACTAGCCTGTGGGTTGGGATAACTCCTAGCCCCTACCTAACTAAAGGGATAGAAGATCCCAGTGGTTACCCCACCAAATGTTTCTGCAGCTCCTGTTTGCCACCCTAATGCAAACAGTCCCACAGTGCACCTCACTCTTAAAATGCAGCTGGGGCAACACTATGTCCCTTGTGCAGTGCCATAGTGCCCATCCAGATGTGTGGCTAGGGAAATGAAAAGGCACTTACTCTGTGTCCACTCCAAAGTGGTTTTAGGGGCCAGCTTAGGTGGGGTGTTCCTGGGGGAACAAAGGCTTGCCTCTTCCGAGCTGTCAGTTTACATTTACTTGTGAAAGTAGGGGTGTGTGAATTTGCGTAATTTTACAGCAAAGCTACACGAAATTATGTTAAATGGAAATCTGCCGTTTTGTTTTGTATATCAGAGCAAAATGCGTCCTTCTGTCAATTTTTGCTGCGAGGACAGATTTAAACAACCGCACAGTGAACAATAACCTCTTGTGTTCTGTTGTTCGTGTGCATTTGCAGTTTTACAGCAAATCACGTGTAATTATGCATAGTGGTCTGCTGGCATCATTTAAAGAATTTAGCATAATGAGAAATTCTCAAAATTAGGTGTCATTTAAATTTTACCCAAGCCTATTTCCAAGTTAATGGATATCTTAGGTACACCCCATCTGTCCTTCCAGAAGGGGAGAAAATACCTTCCTACATCCAAGATATTGTCCCTGCTCTAGAAGTAGTTTTCATGCCTCATTAAGGTCAAGCACTGGCAGTCCAGCTGTCAGTAGCCAATGCTAATTTCCCTACTGGAGGTTCAGGCAGGTAAAAGGTAACTTTTTAAAATGTACTTTTTGTAGGTATACCTTTAACATTTTTTTATGAATAATAAAAATTGCCCATGAATGACCTTTTTTGCCATACCCTGAGAAAAGTTTCAGATTAAAGTTCAAAATCTTTACTTTGATATTTTCTAGAATTAAGCTACAGCCAGTGAAAATAGCTTTTCAGGCCTCGTCCATGGAGAAACATGATAATTTTAATTTCATACATGTTCTGCTTTTAAATATCAGGCACCCTACCTTGAGGTCAGCAAGGTGTGCTTAGGATGTTCTATTAATATTCCAAAGCAGGTCTTCCTTACTGCCAGAAAAGTGTTATTTGACAGGTTTGTGCAGAAGGTTTAGGCTGCTGCAGTCAGGTTCCACAGGGAAGGCCTGAAGCCCGGTTTTCCGGTCTGTTTAGTGGATGTCATAATAACTGCTGCGGTCCACAAGTGAAATTTAACTGTGCATGCCATTAGTATATTTTCTGCATCATATTTCCTGGCCTTACAGGAATGTTAAATGTGCTAATTATCGGTAAGCAAATTCAACCATGTTTAAAATCAGAGCACTGGCTAGCAGCTGTAACTTGTACAGAGCTCAAACTACAGCAAAACAGATACGGTAAAAATGGAGGGATATCACTAAAAAGATGGTCATTACCTACACCAAACAAGGTCAAAAAACGTGGTTTCTGCCACTATTGAGTCAACACTTTTCCCTAAGACTCACAAGCA
This sequence comes from Calotriton arnoldi, assembly GCA_963921515.1. Taxonomy (NCBI): domain Eukaryota; kingdom Metazoa; phylum Chordata; class Amphibia; order Caudata; family Salamandridae; genus Calotriton; species Calotriton arnoldi. Next base: position 106,768 of record CAWUFW010021430.1, on the reverse strand, counting down.
TTTGGTGCACCTAGTTTTTTGTTTAATTGATCAATCTTTGAAAAAATGACCAGCCTTTCCACAATTTAAACACAAGTTCTGTTTCTGTTTAATCGTCATTCTTTTTAGCAAATGGTTCATTTGTTCTCTAAAATAATCATCTTGTGATCCCCTTTGTGCTTTTCAATATGCCTTGCAGTAAGTGTATGATCTAATTTTTCCCACCAAATCAAATACTTTAACTTGCTCTAAGAGGTCCTGTAACTGGTCCATAGCCCTCTCAGAAGAGGGACACCCTTTTACCCTCAGGCCATTTCAGGATCCACACGCAAGTGATTAAAGGCTATCAAATTAGTGATTCGATCTCTGTTACCTTGTTTCAAATTTAACAGCTGTGCTTGACTAAACCTCAGGGTCAAAGACACAGTCATGACCTCCCTATGTATGGCTTGATCATCCTTTTGTAAAGCTACCAACATTGAGCTAATATAGCTACAGTGATTGACATGGGATCCATGTTGCTTAGATATGTTTATTATTGAGGGTTTGCCTTTCTACCAACTAACCTTTGGTTCAATGATTTATTTTGGAGGAGCAACATGGATGCCAACCAGGATTGATCTTCCTGCCCCCTACAGCCTATACAGAACCACTGTTGCATGGATACACAGGTGGGAGAAAGCGGACTCGGGTGAGAAAAGACAAGAAAAAACACATAGACACACTTCACATATTACTCCTTGGGGCCAATGGCACATTCATTGCTTGGGCCTGAGTACCCTCCCAATATATGGCTTAAATATTCTTCTGTGCAGCTTCCAAAATTGAGCTAATGTAGATACAGTGACCGATATGGGATCCATGTTGGAAAGGATAAGCTTATTATTGTGGGTGTACCTTTCTATTGACCAACCTTTAGTTCAATGCTTTATTTTGGAGGGACAACATGGATGCCAACAAGGAATGAGCCTACTCCTCTCTAAATACTATACAGACCCACTGTTGCATGGACATGCAGGGGGGAGAAAGCAGATTGGGATGAGAAAAGACAAGAAAAAAACACATAGACATAATGATACTTCACATATTGTCAATGCAATATTTGTAATGTGCATAAAGATTTAAATCAAATCATTAAAATACCCGAATGCGAACTTTGAGTTACTGCCCACTTGAAGAACGGTCAAACAAACAATACCTTGGCCAACCTGCTTTCATCATATACTCCCACCCGCCAACTCCGCTCGATTGGTCATCATCTGGCGGTTGTTCCCCGGGTAAGGAGGGTCTGTGCTGGTGGGCGCTCTTTCCGCACACTGGCAGCTAAACTCTGGAACTCACTTCCTATACACATTCGCTGCATCGATAATTACCTGGCTTTTCGTAAGGCTATTAAGACCCACCTCTTCCCTCCGCTATAGGCCTCTTTCTGTCGATAGCCTCCCTTTCTGTTTGCTATTAGCGCTGGGACGCCCCTTTGCTGGGGCAGCTGTGCGCTCTATAAAACGACATAACATAACATAACCTTGATTCTTTTTGTACGGAAGAAAAACAATTCCAGAGGAAAAATAAATGAGCATGTCACAAGCAAAGTTGATGTTAATGAATATCCCCTTGAAGCAACTGAGGAAATTAACAGGAATCAAACAACAATGGTTTCTGTAGGGTTGGTGTGACAAGGATGATTCAAGGCAGAGTCAGGCCATGGACGAAAATGGGTGCTTCACCTTTGGGTCCCAATCGGCTGCAGGGGAACGGGGTAGGGGGATACTCACCACATTGATGCAAACCCCCCATCCTTGATGGAACAGATGGGGGAAGATGAAGGCCTCTGGTGATACCACCACTGTGCAGCTGCCCGTATGTAACTCTACAAAGTAGTCAGCTGATGCCAACCCAACAAGAGGACTGACTCCCTACACCAGTGTGGAGTGGCCGGGTCAGAACAACACCCTTTGAATTGCCGAAGAGGGAAGCAGATTGCGCTGGGGAGCTCAGGAGAACTCCTTGGGGGTGCCAGGGAAGCCCAAGTGTCCTCTAGCAGATAATCCTTTCAGTAAGCCACAACTCAACTCTAGCATGGTGGGGCCTGGCATCTGTATGACACTCTCCTTGATTATTAGAGCGACACAATATTTTGGCAAGTGACCCCTCAGAGGAGAGATGTGAGCTGCTGCATGCCTGCACACCCGCCTGCCATGCCCAACTACTACTGATCACTTCAGAAGAAAGTCACCACCCATGCAGTGTCCTGTGGTCAGAACCGGGCCACAATGCTGGAGTAATGGCCCGCAAAGCTCAGTTGACTCTTATCCCTTCTTGAATAAGGTGAATGGGCTCTTCTATCAATAGACACCACTGTGAGATGCCTACTCTCGTCACCTACATGCATCCCTCTACGTCAACTTTACTCTCCAGCACCAATGGGTGTTGGTGACTGTCAGGCTGGGAGAGGGAAACAGGGGAACATGATCTGGATCCCTGTGCCGGTCCCACAGTTGCTCACTGCCATTACATACCAACAACAGTGGAGCCTGACTTTGCCTGTCAAACCATTTCTGGTTACTGCACAGCCCCTACACCTTTGTGGGAAGGTGCTGTCCTTTTATCATCCTACTGCTTACATATCCAGCTCCCCATCCCTATCTACATATGCTGGGTACTTAGTACACTCTTTGTGGAGTGAGGATCCTCTGTTTCCTAAACGCCCCTGACTGCATTAGCTATGTCCTCTAGAAAGTCTTCCAGGCAACCATTATTAATGGAGGTGGTGGGGGGCAAGCAGCCATCAGGTGCACCATCATTGGATGACTCAACCATGGAGTGATTCTGAGAGAGATAGTATTGGGGGCCACTCTGGGGATTATGGACTCTAAAATATCTGACATTACTACACAAATGAAGTCCATCCATTCGAGATTTGGCTTTTTCACAATAAAATGGCTGGTATAGGCAACAGAGTGACAACATTTGAAAACAAATTGGTCAGTGTGAAAACCTGGGATTCTGATAACTGGCACCTTCAATGTAAGGTTGTAGAATTGGAGCACACGGCTCACAGGGACAATGTGAGCTTTTATGGTGTTGCAGGGAAGCTGAAGAAAAACAATCTCAGAGGCTACTTATCGGAACTTATTCCCCGCCTTACTGGCCTCCCTTATATTCCACCATTGGAGTTTCAACAGGCACATCAAATCCCAACCAATGCATGCCAGGAACAGGGACCCACCAATAATAGCCTGCAACCTTTGCCATGAACAGATCAGAGACATGCTCACAGTGGTGCGTAAATGTGGCCTGTTTGACATAGATGGCAGTAAAAATGTAAATGAGCGCAGACTTCTCCAAGGCGACTGTGGAAATGGGACATCAAATGCAGACTGCTGGAGCTTGCCCAGATGTGGATAATGAAACAAAGAAAGTCAAGGAAGGGACAGCTCCTCAGTTGACACTACTCCATTGCCTTTGGGTGACACGAGACCTCTTCAGCATAAACGCACACTACCTGCTCGATAAGGCAGTCTGCTGGACTGGTCTTATCTGGGCCCAACTGAACAAGAGAGGGTGATAAAGACTGTTGAGGACAACCCCCATGACATCAACAGGGACAAATATAGGTCTCCCTTGAAAACCACAACAATATGAGTTTCCACTCCCTCTGTGAGCGCCCATCTCAGCCTCGATAACCTGCGGTTTGGAATGCTCCCTTGTTCTGCATCTCCCATTTTATATTCTGATCAGTGACCTACAATGGTTTCTCTGATTGCCTTTTATGTGGCCCTCTGCCCCGGCGGATCTGGGCAACCATTTCCCTTACACTGGGGATGTTTTCCACCTCCCCTCTATTAGCCATGCCCCTTCCCAGGACTGCCAAATTTTGTTTGTTCATGGCTCCCATTCTGGCATTGCCCGGTCATAGCACAGCTCTTTGTACCTGCTTTGCCTACTGCAGCCTTGCTGACCTTCATACTCTTATTGCCATAGGCATTTACTTTGATAATGTTTTTGCTGCTCATTTTCCTCGTAAACATTTCCATGTTTCCCACCCCTCTCTCCTCTCCCTCCTTTCCATCCCCTCTTCCCTTTCCTGCTCCCCCTCCCTGGCTTTCGGTCCCTAGGCCCCTGTCTCCATCCCTGTGTGCGCAATGCTGTTTGTGCTGTTCTTTACCCTTTATTACTACTTTGGGCTGTAGGAGTGCCCACAGTTGTTTATGGGGACATCACTCCATTATCCTTACGTTTGGGGCTTCAGGGAACCTCAATATATGTTCTTATTTTTTTTCTTGCAGATTTATATAGCGGGAACTCGACCGTATGGTTTTGGAGAGCTTTACATGAGCACCCATTACGTTACACAAGGACACATTAATTCTTGGTAAGCACGTGGAAATTAAGTGATTTGCCCAGAATCGCAGGAGGCTGAGCCGACGCCGAGGCTCGAACCTGACTCCCCAGCTCCAAAGTTAGCAGCTCTGGTCGTTAGGCCACATCCCCAATTCTTATGTGTTGGCCTATGTTCATGAATATTTATATGACTTTATTTTTGACCAGGTGCAGGCCATTGTTTCAAGTTTCACCATGCTCCGTTGATAGTTTTTGCTATTTCCTCATTTTGATCACACCTGGATTCTTTCTGAATGGGGTGGTCCTACATCTATGAAACCTACTGGCCTTTTATTTCCCTTCACTACTCTCATGACCAACCCTCATAGACACATGTTCGGTTGTGATCCCCCGCTGTTATTGTCCTCATGGTTTCTCATACCAACTATTCCACATCAGGCGACACCAATCCGGGATGACATTTGCCCCCCACTCTGCTTACCCCACCCTTTAAAGGTTCTGTGACCTCAGCATGGCTATTAATGTCAGCAAAAACCACTCGTCGAGCATATGGATGAGGGATGTGGTGGGGGCAAATATTCATAGAAAGTACAGGCAAACTTTGCTGGAAGTGTACATGAGGGCCAAGACCCATTTGTATACCAGATCCCACATCGTGGTGAAAAGGCAACAGCTGGAGGTGGCAAAAATGGAACTGAATAACTTCTATACCACGACGGCGGAATACATGCACACATTACTTTGAGCAAGGAGAGAAAGCACTCACGCTACTGTCTGCTAACTCAGAAAAAGAGAGGAAGCAACAGTGATTTCTACTGTTTGATACCCAGGGGTTGGTTCATCAGAAACCCCCATGAGATAGCCTAGAAATATGGGGACTACTATAGCGCACTCTATAATTCTGAAGCAGTGGATGGTAAAGGCCAGGAAGAAGCATTCTTTGTAAAGTACATCTGCTTTGTCTGAACAACGAGGGCAGGAAACCACTGGAAGGGGAAATCACTAAAGGCGAGATAGCCCAAACCATGTCTACTCTCCCATGTAATAAAGCCCTAGAGGAAGTTGGGTTTCACTGTGACAGCTGTCTGTTGTTTCCTCATATTGCGAGGGAAACGCCATGGATTTTCCCTGTCTCTATTATTGTTTTTATTAGCAATGGAACCCTTAGTGGCAGACATCCATCAGTCTCCCTTAATAGGGGGGGTCCCCACACCTGCAGGCCCTTCCTATCAAACACCAATGATATTCTGCTTACAGACCTCACACAATCCCTCTTAGCTCTTATGTAGCTCATATCATATTTTGCTTGTATGTACAGGCACAAAGTCAATTGGTACATGCGTGATGATGGTGGTGGCCATTTCTGGCTATCCTTTCCACTGGATGCCACAACGATGTTGATATTTGAGGGTTTATCTCAATAGGGGTCTAGGGGGGTATGGTTCTTGACAATATTGCACTTCTCCTCACCCCGCTAGGCTAGACTTGATTATGAGAACTAGGTGCACTGTCACGTATTACTTTGGAGCATGCATGACATAGGGTGTGAAAATAGTAATAGTGCCACGGTTTACCTATGTCCTCGGTATGCTTCGTTTTCCTTCTTGCTCTATAAATTACTATGGCATTAGAGGCCTGAAAGTAAGCACAAAATAGCTCAGAATAACATGAGGCATCATTAGTGCTATAACAGACACAACTCCCTTAGGTGTAGAAAGAATGCATTATGTGCAACATTGACCCTATACCATACACTTTAAACATAGCATAGTTCACATTAACAATCAACCACAGTAATATGGGAAACCCACATTGAGTACACTGTTCAATCTGTATACTACTGTTCAGAGAAAGTCAAGTTCCAGAAAATAGTGAATGTCAGTTCCAAAATGAATGCCCTACTACGGACAGCTTTTATCTGTATCAAACCCATGACACTCACCGAACCAACATTGAGAAATGAAGTTGATATTAGTAGAGAAGTGGGTACTGTAAACAGTGTTTAACCTATAGAGACAGTTTATTCTAAACCACACTGTTTACAAACACAAATACATCACAGACACAGACTACTAAAACAGTTGCTGTTTACTCTATGCAACAGCTGTCAAAAAAGACAAGATCTGAAGGTGCTAAAGATCATAATACCTGCACCCTTCATACTGTGGTGAAAAATGTACAGATAGCCCATCTTCTGAAGCAAAACAAGCACATGTACATAGGTTTGTACCTGAGGTAGACAGTCTTCTATGTTATGTAGAAATTATCATGCTGACACAATGCTGTCTAATAACTCAAGGCTGCTTGCAAAAGTTAGTATCTACTATGTAGAATGTTTCTCCTGTTGGAAAACTTTTCTGCAGAACCAAAAATATTGTGTGGAACATAATGAACACAAGTCAACTCTCACCTGCACACAGAGTCACTCTGGAATGCAAAGATTTATAACATGTTCAAAACCTCTACACACCTATGGTGCATTTGAAGAACAGGTGTTTGGTAACTACTTACACGGATTAGCTGTACAAAAATAGGTAGGAAAGTAATAGGGTAGTTACCCGCCAATATGTAAACTATAAAAAAAAAACTAGCATACTCGTTGGATGATGTCATCAGTGATGTCATCAGTGATGCCATTTGAGATGCCATTCGTAATGTCATAAATGATGTCATTGAACATGTCATGAGTGATGTAATTTGTGAGATATTAAGCCATGCATGGCAGGGGTGCAAGTTATAGTTAGCACCGCTAACTATAACTGCTGAATTTCTGTTTTTTTCAGTTCAAAATGCTAATGATGTCAAGCTTTGTTTTTTTCAGTGAATTACCTACTGGCCATTGCCAGAAGGTCCAAGGTAGTTATAGTTAAGACCTAGTTTCCATAGGAAATTAGGTTTTGTTTTGCTAATAACTTTGGTGCCGTCTGACAAATCTTCACAAAATTGTCAAAACTAGTTTGCTTCTCACTTCAGCTATGGTGTGGAAATATTTGAGGCGATTCATCCAGCGGGGGCCGAGAAAAAGGGGGGGAGGGGTAAAACACATTTTCACCATTCAATTTGCCATGGGGACTTAAGACATGACTACAGCCGAACCTCTGAACGAAATTATTCCAAATTCAGCAGAAAGTTAGATCTTGGTCCAGAAAGATCTCTTTTTATATTTTGATGTAAATCCAGTCAGCAGTTTTTAAGTATTTAGGAAAAACAGATTTATGTATATCTAGGGACATGGAGGCTACGAGGATCCGACATATGTCATGCCGAGATCTGATTGGCTGCCACCACTTTAACCAGGAGTGGTAGCAGCCATCTTGGGACTCGGGCCTCGGTCCAAGTCTCAAGAAAAATGTTAAAAAAAACGCAAGGGGGCAGGGTAGGAATACCGTAACCCCCTAGGCATGGTGGTGGGGTCCCACGGGTACCCTGCCGGGGCCATTTTTGAAGGATGTTACCGCAAATTCGTGGATGATCCACGGGAAAATAATTTTACAAAATGCATTTTCACACGCTTGTTTTTTTAAGTCCCCCAGGTGGGTTAGGTCCAGGGGGAGAGGTTTTGGGAAGGAGGGATGCACGTGGCCATCCTCCCCCAGATTCCATCCCCCGGGACCCGTCTGGTATTAAAAAGAGGGAGGCGCTGTGTGGCCCTCCTTCCCTGGCTAATCTTGGCCCTAGGGACCCTATCTCCTGGGGCCCAGCCTTTAAAATAGACTGGGAGTGGGGTTTGCAGTCCCCCCCACCCAGGATTATTTCGGCCCCAGAGACCTCATTCACGAAGCCCTGACTGTATTCGAAATGGGGCGTGCCCCCCTTACAGGGCTGATTTTGGCCTCAGGGACCCCTCCCCATGGGCCCTGGATGTATTTAAAACGGGGGAGAGGGCCACATGGCCACCATATTCACGGGGGAGGAGGGCCAGCGGCTACCATCCTCAGGCCAATTTCAGCCCCCGGGGACCCCGTCTCCCAGGGCCTGGCCATATTGCAAAATGTAGGAGGGGGCACAAAGCCTCATCTGGGCCAATATTGGCCCTGGGGCCCCCATCCCTAGAGCCCGCCACTAAATTTATGGGGAAGGGGGTCATGTGCCTCTGGGGACCCTATCCCCCGAGGCCCCGCCATACTGTAAAACAGAGAGGGGGCCTGCAGCTACCCTCCCTGGGCTGATTTCAGCCTCGGGGACCCTGTACCCCCAATTGTATAGCAATAGCGGGAGGGGGCATGCAGCTCCCCTCCCTGGGCTGATTTCAGCACAGGGGACCCCATCTCATGCGGCCTGACCAACAAAGGATCAGTGCCCAGTGCCCTCCCAGAGCACCCACCACACTATGATTGGTGGGAACACCAAGACTCTAGCTGCCCCAGCTGTCTCCCTGCCTCCTGCTGGAGCCGGCACTGCTCCTGCCCACAGGGCGCAGCTAAAAAACTGCTCCCTGCGGGCAGGTGGGAGCAATCTTTTCATCTGTTTCCCTGCCTGCTTCAGTGTGGGCAGGGAAACAGATAAAAAGTCTGCTCCCAGCGGCCAGCAGCATTTTTCATGCTTGCTGGGAGTGGACTTCCAGCAAGCGAGAGAAAATACAGGTTTCCCTGCCTGTGCAGGGAGAGAAACCACTATGCCATCCCCCAGGGTCGGCATATGAGCCGACCCTGGGGGATGGGGTACTCAGGGCCAATAATGGCTCAGGGAGGGCAGCCACATGGTACCCCTCCCCTTTGTAGTAGCAGCAGGGCCCTGGGGATAGGGTCCCCGGGGCCAAAATCAGCTCAGAGTAGGGAGCTGCATATATATATATACGTACACACACACACACACAATGGATCAGACTACTTAATCCACTGCCACTCTTCACTGCATCATGTGAGTGGTGGCAATTTGGCTGTGCACATGAACACAACCACCTAAAACATAGTGCACTTCACCAGATCCTACGTCATACTAATCCTCGGAAGAATAGCCTATAGTTTGGATCGGTCGACTCTGTCGAATGCACTGCTCAAGTCCATAAAGGCGAGGTATAGAGAACTTTTCTTGGAAATGGTATATTTTCCTACTATTAGACTAAGATTAAAGCATTGTTCTTGCATCCCCAGGCATTCTCTAAATCCATATTGAGCCTTACTTAGGATCTTATTTTGCTTGACTCAGTCCTCCATCCTAAATAAAATAACCCGGCTTGCCACCTTAATCACAGTGACCAAAAGTGAGATTAGTCTTTAAAAGCGTGGATCCTGTCTAAAGCCCTTTTTAGTTCGAGCCTAGGCAGCGCTTGTGCTGTCTCTATGAGACATGTTATATACGCTTTGGGGTCTTACAGCCTGCCCATCGCTTTTCATTTGTGAGTTTGATTGTCCTTTAAAAATGCTTGCTTGCTAGTGGTTAATCTTTCATCTTTGTCCCTCCTTGTTGTCATTTGTTTCCTCCCATGGAGCAGCGCCTAACTACTGGTTTCTGACTACTTTGGTGCTTATCTGTTCGTGTATGGGCACTACATTTTCTTTGTGTCCTGCTTGTCTTTGTCGAAGCTTCCCTTTCGGTGGGTTCCTCATGGTAGCTTGAAGGCCTCATTAATCTCCTTTGTATTTTTTTTTGTAGAGTTGTGCTGCACTTGTGATCTTTCTGTGTCCCTCACCTTGTTCATTTCTCATGTACAAGAAACAAGCAGAAGACAGTTTACTACAAAAATTGCATTTTATTTCCAGTCCAAACAAGGCGCAACCACTTTACCCGCTGGGGGTGCTTGCACATCCCCGCCTCCACTTCCTCACTACCACCCTCCCTAGTTACAGAGTCAGCCTGCCATGCTTGCAGAGACACAGTATTGATGGTGGCGCTCTTGTCCTTCTCTGGTACCAGCTCTGCACTGACAAACGGTGTTATCTTCGTGGCCAAACGCTTTTTTTTGTAGGATTGTGCTGCACTTGTGATCCTCCAGTTCACCTCCCCTTCTTAATTTATCACATAGAAGAAACAAATGGTACACAGTTTACTACTGAAACCGCATCTTATTTCCAGTACAAACAAGGTGCAACCACTTTACCCCATGGGGTGGTTACACATCCCTGCCTCCACTTCCTTACATCCACTCTGGTACCAGCTCTGCACAGACAAACGGTGTTATCGTCGAGTTTAAGCGCATTACGCCTTGCAATGAGTTTGGTAAGTGCTATATAAATACAAGCAAAGTCCAAAACACATGCTTGAGCAATCAGATCTGTGTTGCTTCCATACACAAAACTACCTTACAATCCATTATAAAGGAATAACAAAAGCTCTGATAGAGGTCTGTGCATCTGAGTTGCAAGCTGTGACAAATCTTTTTTCAATTCCAGTGATTGGTTCTATATTACAGGTTAGTTTTCTAAATTAATTCCACTTTTCTTTTGCTCTGTTGCTAAATAGATGAGCACATGTGCTTGCCTCTGGCAGATCATGGGAGTTAGCCATCCTGGCTCCACATTCAGCAGCATCTTTCATCCCTGCAGTCATCTGCCTCTGTCTGTTTTTTTCTCCCCCATCGGCCAGTGCCCTTTTCTTGCACCAAGCATGTGTCTCCCTCTCTGGCAAGTGTCAGATATTTCAGGGCCAGCATATCTATCTGGTTTTCTTCCCTTCCCACAGCTGCAGCTCCCTCACAAGCAGGAACTGGCAGGGCTTGATTTGCATTTAATGGCCAGCGTATCCTGGAGAAATGCAGTCACAGCTCAACCTTCTGCTGGCCCTGCATCCTGTGCTTCCTGCCCCATGGCCTCGGAGAATTATAGCATCTCTGGGAAACCCAGAAGCCCTGCAAGTGCAGTTCAGTGCCACGTTGATCTAAGTGTGAAGAAAGCTTCAAGTGTACTTTTCTGTGGTAAATAGATGCATCTTATACATAAAGCAATAGTTTTTTTTACCCTCCAGCAGGCTTTTTAGAAGTACCACATTGGGGACTCTAAATACAAGCCAGATCTGTTTACATTGAGAATGCTTGTTTCTTTTTGCTTGGCCCGTCGTTGCAACTTGCCCTGTCGCTCCTGTCCGCTTCTGCATCATGTTCCCACGAGCCCCACACCACGACCTCTCCAATGTTGCATTTTTTTTATATATCGCTCAAAATAAAACCGATGGCATTGGAGTGCTTTACATTAGCACCAAATTGCATTACAGAGGGTGAGATTAATTTATTTTATTGCTCACCACCCCCTCTCACCACCCTCTCGTCACTGTTTGAACCCTCCGTTGCTTGCAGCCCTTCCAACAGAACAAATCATGTTTGTAGTAACATGCAATTAATCAGTGGTGAACATGATTCGCCTGCCCGTCCCCTCAGAAATGTTGTTTATCAAACTAAGCTTCAAGCCAGGCTAAAGATTCTCGGCTTTAAGGGGTCTATTATTGGCACTATGGTCAAATGAGTTGATTGTTTTTTGTCTTTTTTCTATAAGGCTGGAAAATTGGCAGCCATTTCTGTCTGGAGGCATTTATTATGTTGATGTAAAGGCATATTAGGAGTTTTGCGCGTGCCTCCCACCGTAGGGCAATTCAATGAGCCTAACAGGGGAGGTGAGGTGCATGCGGCGGCCACTGGGTCAAACACATCTTGATAAGAAGTAGTAGTCCTCTCTGGTCAAGTCTCCTCAGCTGTATCACATCCTGTACTTCCACCATTACAGTAACAATGCAGACCCCAGAGGGACACTGTTAAAATAATGCTTTTCACTGACTTGAAGAAAGACTACAAAACAAGCATTGGCAACGGTAATAGATTTTTTATACCCATAAAATCAAATCTGCTAAGAACGCCCCTAAAAATATCTTTCGTATTGTGAAGGAACTTACTTCTCTGGAGCGAGTTACAGCAATGTTGCCGGCATCTACGGAATACTGTAATAAAGTAGCTAGTTTCTTTCCGGAAAAAATCGGGAAGATATATGCCACCTTCCCAGGAACTAGTAGGAACTGTACTTTCGCTCCATCTAAGAGTGAAACATCTCATGAGGGAAGTTTTACTTTTCAACAACCAGTCAAAAAAAATATACTTCAGCTAATGTCAGTAGTAAAATCGGGCTCCCCCATGGATATTATCCCTCCAAATATGCTACTATGAGGGAAGGAAGTTATTGCACCAGTGCTTACAAACTTGCTGAACTCATCTTTCAAGTCGGGGCAGGTTCCTCACCATTGGAAACACGCAATGGTGGTTCCGTTATTGAAGAAACCATCCTTAGATCCCGCGCTTCCAGAAAATTTGAGACCAGTATCACTGTTACATTTCTTCACTAAAATTGCAGAGAAATTTCTCAACTCCCAACTGACTAAGTTTTTGGAAGAGAATCAGGTACTTCATGAAACTCAGTCTGGTTTCAGGGCCCTATATAACACTGAATCCGCCTTACTCCTGGCCTCTGAGGCACTAAAAATAGCAGCAGATGAAAATAGGACAGCAGCACTGATTCTGTTGGATTTAAGTGCGGCTCTTGATATTGTGTCCCGCGGCCTCCTTTTGGAATTGTTATGGGATGCGGGTATCAGAGGCAGCACATGGGAGTGGATCAAGCATTTCCTACAAGACAGATCTTTTCAAGTCCTACAACGACCCTTTAAGTCGGAGATCCATCCCCTGTTACAAGGGGTGCCACAAGGTTCTGCCCTTAGCCCAACGTTATTTAACGTGTATATGTGCCCACTAGCCGATATAGTACTGAAACATGGGGTGAAGCTGTCATATGCTGCTGACACTCAGCTGATCATCACGTTAGAACAGAAGTATGTAGAGGCTGCACCTAAATTCAAAGCCTGCTTAATTGATCTGGCTAACTGGATGAATTTCAGTTGTCTCCAATTAAATGCAGGCAAGACTGACATCATGGTAGTTGCTAAACAGCCTTCCATCTGGTCGCATAGCTGGTGGCCGGAAGAATAACGGCCGACCCCGGTTCCCAAACCTACGATCAAAAATTTGGGAGTATGGTTTGATAATACTCTATCCTTTACGGAACAGATATCAGCTTTGGCTGGTATGTGCTTTGGCCTCTTAAGGATGCTACGGAAAATCTTAGACCTCCTACTTCTAGATGCTAAAAGGACCATTATTCAGGCTTTGATTACATCTCGATTGGATGACTGCAATATTCTCTATCTAGGGGTACTAAAAGCAATATGAGAATGCTGCAGAAAGTCCAGAATGCTGCTGCCCGGATGCTATTGAACATCCCAAGGCGAGCTTCAGTGGGAGCAGCCCTGAGGGAACTGCATGGGCTACCGGTGCAGTACAGAGTAATTTTTAAAGCTCTGTGTTTCTCCCATAGGATTCTGAATGAGAAAGGACCTAGTTATCTTCGGCCCTTACTCACTCCCTACAGACCTATCTGAAATCTTAGGTCTGCGGGCATGGCTAAGCTGACAGTGCCAAAAATTCAAAAGGCATGTTTAGGAGGCAGAGCCTTTAGTTTTTTTAGCAGCTAAAGCTTGGAATCAACTGCCGTTGGAGCTGAGGATGCAGCCCTCAGAAGTGCTGTTCCGTAGAAAACTCAAAACATGGTTCTTTCGGTCTCCTTTGGGGGATTGGTGCTAATTTTGCTGTCTTGGATAGAGCCCCATTTTCTCTCAGACAGGGATGTCTTAGCGCGGGGACACTCCGTTGGAGTAACCATGCGCTTTATAAGCTTTTTAATCTAATCTAATCTAATCTTGCCTGTGAGAGAGCTATTGGATTTGCCAAGGTTTTTTAGCTATGTCAGAAAGCAGTGTGGCTGAATGTAAAAATAAAAAAGCGCCACGATACATCCCTCCTAGCACTTTTTTTTACATTCAGCCTCTCTGCTATACAAGATGGCTAAAAACAATGACAATGCCAGTAGCTCTTTCGTACATGAGAACCTCTTGCTTCTTAAAGATTGGTACTATAATTGCCTGATGCCAGGAGTCTGGAATCTTACAAGCAACTGCAGCATTCAGTGTGGTAGTAATGCTTCCATTTCTAACGATAATGGCATTACTCCTAGTCCTACTCCCTCGCCTTCCTTCAGTACGATTGAGGCCCCGCCTCCCACCCAGACCCACCCCCAGCATAAAAACTCTGCCCGCCCCCACCTCCACCTGTACGTAAACAAGCCGAGCTAGCACTCAGATGAACCGGACCGGGAGGGCGGGAGGGTCCTTGAAGGAAGGCGAGGGAGTAGGACTAGGAGTAATGCCATTATCGTTAGAAATGGAAGCATTACCTCCCGTCCCTCCCTCGCCTTCCATCAGTACGATTGAGGACATAGCAAGCAGAAGAAAACAGAGACGGACAGCTGAGTGAGAAAGAACACCAAAACAGAAATAGTGCCCCAAACACAGCAGATCAACATCCCGGGAACCCAGCGGCCCAGAACAGCAGCCAAACAGTCCAGACACGCAAACGGAGAGGGAGAAACGCAGTCCAACAGATCCCAAAGAGGAACCCACCCGGCAGGACACCACAACCGGCAGGAACCACAGCAAAGCACGCCGGACATCCAGCAACGCAGCCACCGAAGCCGCCAAACAGCGAGAGGAACACCCCTGAACCCCCACAGGAGGAACCACCCCCAAAAGACGGACAGTCAGCAAGACCGGGGACAAAAGCCAATGACCCAACAGAGCAGAGGAAGGTCAAACAACCTCCGCAACCGGAGCAAAGCTAAATGAGAAACCAGAGCCGAACCAACACCCCCAAGCGCCACGCAGAGGGGATGACAACCAAAAAACAAGGCCCAAAAGATAAGAGCCGCAACCCGAGACCCCCAAAGGGACCAAAGGGAGGACAGCCAAAACCAGCGGCCAAAACCCCGAAGGGAAGGACCAGACAGGGCGAGGGGGCAACAGACCCCCACCAACCCGCAAGAACGCCAGGAGCATCAAAAAGCCAGAGAACCGCACACAGCACCCGCAGAGGAGACACCGACAAACCCAGAAGAGCCCCATCCGGAAGGAATCGCCACGCCAACCATAGGCCAGCCACCGCGGGAACAACACCCAGAGCAGAACACCAGGTCGAAAAGGCCCGCCCATGCCAAGCACAGGACAGCAGAGAGGAGGACCGACAGGAAGGCAGCCAAGCAAAGCCCAGCCTCACCACCACAAGGCAGCAGGTGAAACCCCTGCACAGAACCCAGGGGAAGGGCCGGAAACACCAAAGGGAACGGAACCACCGGAAGGACCAACTCCCGAACGCAACAGAACCTGGACAGGAGAAGAGACCAAAGCGCCCCAGGCCAACGGGGAGCAACCAACAACCTCGAGCACAGAGCCACCTGACCAGAACCAGAAAGGCCAGGAGCAGCGGAAAAAAAGGGGGGGGAAGGAAGGCACCCAGAAGACCCCGAGGCACAGGATAGGGAAGGCCAACGACCCCCCCGAGCCCCGGGACTCTAGCCCAGAGACCAGAACCGGGCCACCAAGGCCCACCCCGGATCCGCAACAGGACCACCACAGGGAGGCCCCAATGACCCACCAACAGGCTGGCCACACGGGGAAGAAGAGAGAAAACATGGGAAGAAGGAAGGACCCAGCAAAACAGATCCGCCAGCCCAGAGGCCACTCGCCGAAGGGAGAGAGCCGACAGCCCCAGCACCCAGACCGGGGCCAGAGAAACAGGATGCAGGCAAACAAGGACCAAAACCTGGACCCACTCAGAGGGCGGACAGAGGACCACGCCCCCAGAACGCCAGACCGAACCAACACCCCAGGGGCCCTGCAGAGAGCCTCGAAAGAGCCCCAGGGCAAGCTCCCAACATCCGCCAGCAGGAGGAACTCCGGAGACCAGCAGGGACCAGCACCCCTGAACCCGAACAGACCCCAGCCAACCCCGCACCCGAACAGGCCGGTGGCCAAAGCCACCATAAGCGGAGCCGGAGGAGGCAGCAAACAGCTAGTCAGAAAGTGACGGCGGGAGAGCCACCAGGAAAGCTCCCCCCCCGGACACGGACTGACATGGGCAGCGGGGACAAAGACCCCGGAGACCAACCCAACAGGATCCAGACCGTCAGGCGGAGAAGAAGAAAACGAGCCCCGGGAACCGGAAAACACCCCAGGAGCCCCCGCCCCCGCAGCCACAGGACTGTTCGGAGGAGCCCCCGGGACAACAAGGCCCGAGCCAGCGAAGGAAGAGAGACCAGGCGCAGGCAGGACAAGGGAACATGGCCACACAATAGGCCGAAAACGAGCCTCAAAGAACACCAAGCCTCGAGAGAGAACCAGGGAAGACACACCCCAGGCCACCAACAAATCCGATCCCCAGAAGAACCACCAAGGTCCCACCGAACAGACCGAGCAAAAAATACACTCTGGCCGCACACAGCAAGAGGCCGACCGACAGAGAAGGACGAAGGAAAAACCCCTGTATGAAGGAGAGCCACGAGAGGCACCAGGACCTGCGGGAAGACCGAGGGCGAGGGCCGGAGGCCAAAGGGAAGGACGCAAAACCAAAACGGGCGCGACCCACAGTGAACCACAGAAAGGAAGCGGCGACAGGGAAGCGGAGAGGCGTCCCCGAAACCCATGGCAAGCCAAAAGATGCCAGGCAGAACCAGAGGAATGACGGCCGAAAGGGCCAACACAGGGAAGGGAGGGACCGAACCCAGGAGGAGGCCCACACGAGAGTCAGGACAGGCTGAAGCCACCGGACACCCCAACCCCAGAAACAGAACGGAGAGGGCCCCAGGCCCGAGCCCCTCGACAGGAACCCAGCCGACCGACCACATGGCAAGCAAACAGGACACCCCGACCAGCAAAGTCACCCTGCGAGAACCGGAGACAGGCCTTGGAGTCATCCGAATCCCCGAATCCGGAGGACCCTGCACCAAGACGACCCCGCACACAAGAACCACAGTACACAGGACCCAGCCACCAGAAACGGGCCGCCGCCACAGAGGAAGAAAAGGCCGAAGACGACCACCCACCGTATGGAACCGACCAGACAGCAGCGACAGGGACCCGGCAGGGCCCGTAGGCGAGGAGGCAGGGAGCCAAGGCAAAAACAGGCCAAAACTGTACCCACCGGAAAGGCGGAGGAGACACCCACATCGGGGACAAACGAGAGGCCCCAGGACAAGGCACCCCAGAAAGGCAGGACGCCCCACACAAGGAAAGGGACGCAGAAGCCCCAAGGCGGCCAGAAGGACAGAGGACACGCAGCCCACAGCACCGTATAGTCCCAGGTAGCCACCCAATCCAGGCACAAACCAGACCCGACCCCGCCGAACCACAGAGATCCGACAAGAGCAGGGGCGCACCGGGTGTAATGGCCAGAGGCCCTAACAGCCACTGCCAAAGCCACGAAACCCCACACCAAGGAGGGCGCAGGAGAAGCCGAGAACAGGTCAGCGCCACAGCACCAGCCAAGCAGAACAGCCGACCCGCCAAGCAGAGCGGCCAGGACAGAGTCCATCAGCCCAAAGGGAGGAAAGGGGCGAACACCCCCAACAAGCAAAGCCGCCGGAGGAATCAAGGGACCCGCAGCACCGCTGGAAAAACCCCACTGATGCAAAAGAGGGCGCAAAGGAACCCGAAACCAATCAGGACCAACACAGCACAGAAGGAATGCGTAGGGCGGAGGGAAAGATCGCACACAGCAGGCACCGCAGGCAACCGACAATCAACCGGCAGCCGGGCGGTCCACAGTGGACAAAGTAGCAAGTACAAAGCACACTAAAGTGGAAACAGCACGAGATACATCAAGCACGGGCAACGCACGCTACTCCCACAGCACCATTCCCCACACCGGGACCGAAGGGCAAGCTCAACAAGGAGGGCCGGGAACACCAAGGAAAGAACCCCACAGGACCCGCCCAGCAGGCAAGAGGAAAACCCTGCCGACCAGCACAGGAGCCCAAGCGACCCACCACACCCCCCGGAGCCATAGGCAATGCCAGAGGCGGGAGAAGGCCCAATACCCCCGGATCCAGACGGAAACCAGCCGCCCACAGGATCCGCCGGAGGAGGATGGGACGGACAGAAGGCATCGGCCGAGCCCGTAAGCACCGGACAGAGCAGCCTCAACCAAGACCTGCACCATTCACAGACACGAGAGGCACCATACCCCCGTGGAGCCCATCAGTCCAGGGCGCCCCAGGGGGACCAGAGACCAAGCAGCAGAGGAAGAGGACACCAGAATGCCACCAACAACCCTATGCGACCCAGGGCAGCAAGTGAAAAACAGGCCCCTGCAGCCCCAAGACAAGGCAGACAGAAGACCATGCCCGTATCTGCCCTTCAAGAAAAACATCAGAATAAGGAAGAAACAACCGGGAAAAAAACCCGGCCTACCAGGCCTCCGCGATGTGTGCAGTCCGGGAGCAGAGGCATCCAAGCAGGAAACACAGCCCCAGCCACAGGAGGACCGTCGAACACCGTCGCGGCCTCCCGAGCAACCGCTCCGCCCCCATACCACGAGGGAGACGAGGAGAGGAGGCACCGCCAGGAGAACGCTGCAGAGGGCACCGCCGTCGCAGAGAACCAGACCGAAGACTCCCCGGCACCGCCACAGGGAGGAGCTGAAAATGTAAGTCTCACTAGGGAGACAGAAAAAAACAGGTGGAGGTGGGGGCGGGCAGAGTTTTTATGCTGGGGGTGGGTCTGGGTGGGAGGCGGGCCTCAATCGTACTGAAGGAAGGCGAGGGAGGGACGGGAGGTAATGATGGTGATTCTGCAAAGGTGAGGTTTGGAACAGACGGGGATTGTACTCCGCTTTTCTCCTTCATGCAAGGTATCCGCCAAGGGTGTGTTTTGGCCCCGATTTTATTTCTTTTATATATCAGTGAATTAAACATTTTCTTAACAATCCAGTGCCGGACATATTGTATACTAATGATGCGGTCCTGCTCTCTCTCACAAACAATGGTCTAATAGTGGTTGGCTGACAATTTTTTGTCCTTTATGGATAACCTGGATCTAGACACCAACATTGCTAAGTCACATTTTATGGTATGCAGGTCACAGTGCTGTAAAGTCAGACCGATTTCCAACAAGTGTAGCAATATCTCCAGGGTCAGAGAATTCTCACATCATAACAGCTTTTTGTCCTACCTTTCTGATCACTTCACCAATATTTAATCGAGCAGTTGGTGCTTTTTTAATGTATCTACTAAAGTGGGTGGTAAACCCATAACAGCACTTTAGGAAATGTTTAGCAGCATTTAGAGAGAGGAAATCGCTTTTGCAGGCAGGTGGGACTTGGACCAGGCAGCACACATAGTTCATACATGAAGAGCTGGCATTGGTTTCCTTCACCGATCTGATGTGGCTTGCCCCACTTCTTCTTTGAGCTTCCATCTGGAATAACCCCAAGGCCTCCTTCTGTTGTGAGTTTGTTGAGGATTGCTTGTCCTGGGATTATGACTTAAGAATCCCCTGGCTAAAATATATACAGAAGACAGCATACGTCTTTTAAAGACCAGTGGCATTTTCCAAACCAAATGCTATTCTAAAGGGGGATATCAGAAACACCAAAGACTAGTTTTTGAGCAGGGCAATGTCTGACAGGGAGGGCCGGGAAGTTATGAAGCCCAATATGAGAGAAATGATCTGTTTACAGAGGGTCCAAGGTGGTGAGCCAAAGCCTTAGTACGTTGATAATGTATGGGAAAGGCCACTGCTGACAAAATTCCGCTTAGGAACTATAAGATGTTATCTAAGTTTCCCTGTCGGCCAATTTGATCCCAAGTCTATTCTACTCTGCCCATGTGATGAGCCAATTTCAATGCAAAACATTTTGTTCGACCTATACAGGTCATAAAAGAAAACCACAGAAATAAATACAGACAAAAACAAAGTACGAATCGATAAAAATGACAACAAGATGCACGTGTGACTCTTCAATATACAAATTATAAGAGAGAGGCACTTTGATCCAATACAATAAAATCATGCATATGTTTAAAAATTCCCAAGACCTAAAACGAATTTCGTTGCGCGCGCTGCATCGCCAAATGCGATGCAGCGCAACGAAATTCGTTTTATTTATTTGTTTGTTTACTTACCTCTGTGCGGCCGTATTCCGTAGTTTACTACCCCGCACCCTGCCCCTCCCCGCCACGCGTCACCGCCCGGCAGCACTCCCACCACGGGCCACTACTGTTTGATACTAGAGTTGTTGAGCCGGGAGTACTAAGACCCTGAGTAATTAAAAGTCAAACCCAGATAGCTTAAATTGTCAACACTAGTAAGTGCTTGCCCCTTAATGATAATTTTATTTATTCTTAGTTTTTCAGGCCCACAGGACATAAAATGCGATTTAGTATAATTAGTATTTAAGTCAGGATCTTGCATAAAAAGAGCAAAATGGTCCACCAACTGCCTCAATGCATTAGGAGTAAGAGCTAAAAGGACTGCATCATCGGCATAGAGTAAGGCAGACACCTTAGTGCCTGCCATTCTGTGGATGTCTGCATGAGTGGACGAGTGACAAGTCATTCCCCCAAACCCTGGATCAATTTATGTTCTTTTGTTAGTTTGATAAGGAGGCAAGGAGGATTATTATTTTTTTTTAAATTATTTTTATTGAGCAAACATAGATATAAATGAGCAGGGACCAATATAAAAAGGTATTTTTACGTACATGAACCATGAACAATTGCCTTAAATAGCAGCTTTCACATGCGCTAGAATCCAAACTTCATAAATCAATTGTATGTGCAAAAAAGCGTACTAAAGTGCAGCAGTGCCTAGACCACCCTCCCAAAGGAGAGATCAGATCACATTTCAAAAATAATTAAAGTGCTTCTGTACAATGTGCATTTCATGCGTAAAAAGTGCAATGTGCAAAGCGCAGCATGGATAAAAATATTCTCATCCATTAACATTTACTCTTTCGTAGGAAATTTGTATTATCAATTTTAAAGAACATGGGGTTTGTCAATATGGACCTGCACTTTATTATCTTCGAATGTTCCCAAATCACAATATTTGTTATTCTATGGGAGTTTGAAAAAAGCATTTTATTGGCGGAAGCATATTGCTCTTTAGATATAATGTACAGGCTTTTTTTCTATTTTTCTTTTGAGTGTACACTCTTTCAGCTGATATCTGGTCATTATTGATTACTATGACCTAAATGAAATGCATTCGTTTTTTTAATGGGGAATTGAGGAGTTGAACGATTTTATCATTATGTGTTAACAATATTTTACATGATTTTTTGATACTTGTTGAATTAAACCCTAGAGCCGAGGAGGAGGCTCTGTACCTCCCTTATAGCATAGCACACCCATAATTGAGGTTTTTATTATCAGGTTCATGATGCGGGAGTCCCCCAGTTTTTATAGAGTTTTTCAAATATTTGTTTTGAAACTACAACCTGCGTTATATATTATGAAACACTTGTGCATATGTAATGGAACTCATTTTTGTTTTGTGCTGATGTTTTTGATGTTTTATGTGCTTTTATGGTCATTATGGACCAAATAAAGTGATAGTGCACTTCAATTCCAAGGCTCAATATTCATTTCTGGTCGCTCTTCATGTTTCTTTTGTATGTAATTCTCAAATGGGTCATTGGCTACTTACTTATTGGATAGATACGTAAGCCACTATTTACAGGAACATTCATGCTTTTTATTAATTGTAGCCTTTTAATGCTTATTTCACATTTACAAAAAGTGAAAAAATGCAGACTTACCAAGGCCAGACAAATTGGTTTTGACCATGTTTGTTTTCATTGGTTTGATATTGGTAGAAAAATAACCCAGTTTTCAAAGAAACCATTCGAGTCAGCCAGTTCACTGCCTGGTTTTAGAAATGTTTTTGAGTAAACCTAATTTCTACATGGTCAGTTATGGAATTGCTTGGTACACCTTGTGTCTGTACTTAAGGTCATTCAAAGAAGCATAGTAAGTAACCAAACTAGAAAATTGTACTAAAGGGATCCTGTTGGTACAGACAGAAGAAAATGCTCGTTTTCAATGAAACACCAACATGATATATTGTCATAAGATTAAAATGTATGATTATTTTTAAAGAAATTCCATTCATCCACGCCCGTCTAGCTGCCAAGTTGGTCATGTGAGATGCCTTCAGACAGTTCTGACTTTTTAGTTGATAGCATTAGGCCCAATGTGACCTATGGTTCCACTTTTTACATTCATAAGTATATCCTTAAAAGACAGATAAGGCTAACAATAAAACATTCCGACCAAAATTCCTGACAGACTTAAGGTGTTACAAATAATATAGGAGTCATTTGCAATTCTGCCAGTCATCTCATTATATGCACCCATTGTACATGTTCCTGCCCCCCTTGCTGTACATCACCCTGTGCACCCATGATACACGCCACAGTCATGTGCTCCTGAACTGCAATGCACTCAGTGCTCCCCTGATGGACACCATCCAGTACTCATTTCATGAACCACACCCTGCACAGACCCAATGCCTAGGGCTCATTCCTCCCTTGACCCACACCTCATGATCCTGTGAGTAACATTACCCCCAGGTCCCTTATGTCCTCGTCCCATTCATTAACAAAGTGGAGATAATCATCTCCCGACAGAAAAAAGAAAAGAGGAATGCTGGAATTCTAACCCTAGCCCCTCCCACTGGGAGTACATAGGCAGCACTTACCCAGCATTCTGCCTGTTCTTTTTTTCTGACTGTCGACAGAATTGAGTTGTGGATGCTGGTGCTGCTCCTGCTGGGCTTGAGTGGCTTTCTTCCTTGGATATACCCCGTCCGGCTGCCTGGTTGTGCGGTTGGGGTGTCTGGTGCTCTGCCTCCCGGCCTGCCGGGCTTGCTGGGAGGCTTGGTTTTCCCGATCCGGCTCCTGCGTGCAAAGGCTGGTCCTTTGTGGCTGGTGCGCCGGGAGTCCTTCCGGGTTGCTGGGCTCGTCTTCCTGGGGCTTGTCTGGGTAGAAGACGAGCCGTGTTGCCTGATTCTCCTGCCTTCCTCCTGCCCTGGCGGTGGTGTGTTCGGTCGCCTTGGGCTGGCTGTGGCTGGTGGAGAGGGGGGGGGGCCTTGTTCCTGTCTCCGCCCCCCCCTCCCGTGTGAGTCCCGCATAGCGGTTTCTGCTTTTGGTTGATTTCTGTGGCTTCAGTGAAGCTGCTGAGGGCCCCTCTGCTGGTGCGCTTTGTGTGCTTTGCAGCGCATTGGCATTTGCGCAAGGGTTGAGACCGCCGGCTATGGAGTCTGTGGTCATAGGGTTCGATTCCTGCCATGGTTGGGTGGGATGTGCGATCTGCAAGGAACCAATCGCATTGTTCTCCAACATAGCGGCGTTCTGCAGAGACCCCTTATATGGATGTCTGGTGACTGGCTTTCAAGTGTACTTTTACAACTTCCTCTTTCTGTCCTTGCGCCTCCTTCTGCCTGCCGGGGTCACGGTCTGCTGCTTCCCCTGTTGTTCCCTGCGGGGTGTGATGTGCGCTGCGGTTTGTCTGGTCGCAGGTCCTGCTGCCTTGGGGGTCCTGCTCCCCCACGGTCGGGGTCGTGCTCTGTGGAGTCCGACAGCCCGTCCGCGTTCTATTGGCGGTTCGCTGCGGGTGTCTTCTCTGCCCTGGGTGGAGTCGGCTCCGGTGTCCATGTTGGGCCTGGCTATGCTTTCGGGGTCCTTGCTCACTCCTCCTTCTGCATGCTCTCCTGGGGCTTCGGTGTCTGCTCGGGAGGTGTGGTGATGCTGGCTTGCGCCTTTTGCTTGCTCGCCCTTTGCACTGTCGGGTGGGGCTGCTTCCTGGTCGCATGGCATGGGGCAGTCTTGCTTTTAGGTTGGGCCCGGGGCCTCCTGCTTGCGGCACGTGCGCTCTGCCTTTGTCCTACGTCCCCGCTTCTGCCTCTCCTCCTTGCTGCTCCTCTGCCTGGTGGATCGTGGGGCTGTTTTTTTCCCGGGGTTTCTTGAGGGCTTGCTCTGGTTGCCTGCTGCTCTGCCTTTGGGGGGGGGGGGCAGCTGGCTGTGGCCTTTTGGTTGCGGTTGCTCTCTGTTGTTGTCGCCCCTTCTTATGGCACACTGTGACTTCTGTTACATGTTCTCACCTCTCAGGAGGTTTGCTGACCACTGTTGCTGTTCTGTCTATACCTGTGGTTTCTTTGCTTTGGGTCCTTGTGGCCTGGTGGTTCCGGTCCCTGACTCTTACTCCGTTGGTTGTGTATTCCAATCCTGGTGTTGCGTGGGGTTGTGGGCTCTCGGTCACGGATGTTGGAGCTGTTCCTTTCCTTGTTGGTTGTTTTGAGAGCTCTCCTTTGGCTCTGTGTGTTTGTGCGTTCCTTGTTTGGGTGCTGTGGGTCTGGGCGGTTGTCTGCCCTGCTGCCCTCTTTGGTCGCCTTCCGGGTGCGGAAGGGTCCTGCTCCTGCCGTACTTTGGCTCTGCTCGGGGTCTCTCGTGCCCTGTCCCTGTTGTTCCGTGCGGTGGCTGCTGCCTGCAGTGCAAGTGCACTGTTTTTGTTTCGGGACCTACTCTTTTGTGCTGTTTCTTTGCGCTGGCATTCTGGGTCCTCAGTCCTGGTCCCTGGCTTGCTCCTGGGGGTGGGGCCTTGTTCCTGTTTCTGCCCCCCCCTGGTGTTTCCACGTGGCTGGGGCTGTTTCCTCTGTGTGCTGTTGCGAGCTGGCGCTCTGGTTGCCTTGTGCTCCTCCTGGGGTTCCCAATTTTGGGCTCCTTCTTCTTTCCCTCTTGCGGGGTTCGTCTCTTTGTGCGTGGGGGGGGCCTTGTTCTGTGTCTGCTGGGCCCGCCTCCTCCTGGTGCAGGCCGCGTGGCGGGTTGGCCTCCTGGGTCGCCCGCGTGCGGTGGCTTCTGCCTCTTCTATTTTGCCTTGGTGCTGGCTCTGCGGGTTCCTGGTTCGTCCTCCTGGGTGTCCTGGTCCTCGCCTGGTCGCTTTCCTTGCCGCTTCTGTGCTGCGTTTCCTCTTGGGGTGGTCCTTAGGTCCTCTTCCTTTGCTTCCGTCTTCCTCTTGGGGTGTGTCTGCCCTCTGGGGGTTCTGCCCCGGTGGTTCCCTGGCTGGGTGCCTGCCTGGGTTTGCGGTGGCTGTGGTCTTTGGCTCCTCTGTGTCTGGTTTTGGGCTGCCGCTTTGCCGCCTTGTCCGCTCCCGGTTTTGCCTGGTTGCTGGGTGTGGTGTTGGTTTGGGTCTGGTCCTTCCCTCTCCGGCGGCCGTGCCGTCTGGGCTGGTCCCTGGTCTGTTCTGGCTTGGCCCTTTTTTTTTGGTGAGTCGGGCTAGTTGTGGCCTGCCTGTGCGGGCCTGGGTGGTTGTGTGCTCTCGGCTTCTGCTGTCGGCTGTTCTCCTCTGCTCTGTTGAGTTTGGGCTTTTGGCCCGGTCCTGTGGTCTCTGGGCCTCCGCCTGTGGGTGGCTGTTTCCTTGGCGGTCGTTTCCTGGCTCTTGCTGCTGTGGGTTTGTTTCGCCACTTGTGCCCTGGGCCTCCCCTTTCCGGCTGCTCTGGTCTTCTACCTGGCCGGCTGTTCCTGTCTTTCCTGCGTGCCCCCTGCTTTCTGGGGCCCACTCTCATTGGCGGTGTCTGCCTCTGTGCCCCGCTGCCTCCGTTTGATGGGGCGGTCGCTGGGTGTTTCTCTTGCCCCTTGGGTTGCCTGCCTGCTTGGCTGCTGGTTTCCCGGGGCTGGCTGCTGTGGTTTGGGGCTGTGGTTGGGGGCTTGGTGCTCCTCTGGCCCTTCCTGGCCTTTGTTTTCGCCTGTGCCCTGCTGGGGCCTTCCCCTGTTTGGGGCCTTCCCCGGTTGTGTGTTGGGCTGCTGGTTTCTTCTGGTCGGGCGGGTTGCTTGGCTTCGGTCCTGGCTTCCCGTCTGCTTGGCGTTCTGCTGTCTAGCTTCTGCACTGGGGGTTTAGTTTCCCCTGCTCCGGCCCTCCCTTGGTGGTTCCTGGGCCGTGGTGTTTGTGGGCCTGGGCAGTCTGTTTGGCTTCTGTCCTGGCTGCTGTTGCCTCTCTGGTTTGGCTGGTTTTGGGGTTGGTTTTCCCTCCCCTTGGGGGTTTTCGGCCGTTGGCTCTGTCCCGCCCCTTTCGGGCCTGTGCGGGATCTATTGTTTGGTCGGCAGTCTGCTTGGTCTCTTTGGGGGGCGTTTTCTGGCTGGCTTCTTCTTCTGCCCTAGTCTGTGTGGCCTTCGGGGTTGGCCTCGCCTGCCCCTGCTGCTCTGTTGTTTCCTGTCGGTCCCTGGTTTGGTTGGGGCCTTGTTCCTTGTGGGCGTTTGGCCTTCTGGGGTCCTGTTCTCTGGCTCTTCCCCTGTCCTTTTCGGTTTGGTTGGGGTCTGGCTGTCTGGTCCTCTTGGAGTTCTGTCTGGGTGTGGTTCTGTTGGGTTCTCGGGCCTCCTCCCTTCTGGCTCTGTGGGCCTTGTGGGGTGGTGTTCCTGTTTCCCCTTTCTTGTGTGTGCCTTGGCCTTTGCTGGCTCTTGCCCGTTTCCTGGGCTGTCGCTGTGGCTCCACCTCCCCCTCGGGGTGCTTGGTGGTTGTTGTTTGGCTGCTCTGGTGGTTGTTGCTGGCCGTTCTCTGGTGTCTGGCCGGTTCTTCCCTCCTTGGTTTGGTCTGGTCCGTTTTTCGCCCTTCGTGCTTGGTTGCATCTGTGGCTTTGGGGCATTCCCTTCTTCCCCTTTTGGGGTTGCTTGTGTGTCCCTTGGTCGGTGGGGGTTTCCCTTCTTTCTTGTTCGGGCTGGCTCTTTCGGCGGCTGCTGTGGGTTCCTGTGTGCCTTCCTGGTGGGGCTGTGTTTGTCGGCCTTTTTGCCCGGTGCACTCCTTGGTCGTGTCCTGTTGGGGCCTCTTCTTCTCTGGTCCGCTTCGGTCCGGGGTGTTGGTTTCTTTGGCGCCTGTTTCCCTTCTGGGGCTTTGCCTTTGGGTTCTCTTTGGCGTGCCTCCTTTCGGCTTCCTTTTTGGCCTGGTCGCCCTTTTGGGTGCTCTCCTCTGTTTCCTTGCTGTCGCCTTCGGTTTTTCTTGGTTCCGGTTTCCGGTCCTTGGTTTTTTCCCTGCTGGCCTGTTCCGGCTTGCTGGTCGGTTCGGTCGCTGGGGGTCTTCTTCTTTGTGTGGCCTCCTGGTTGTCCTTTTGTTGTGGGCGGCCTCGGTGGGGGTTTTTCTTTGGTGTGTCCCCTCCCTTCCTTGTTCTCGGGGCGGGGGCTGCTGGTTTGTGCTTGCTTCCCTCTGTGGGTTATCCTTTTCTTCGGCTCGTCTCCCGTTTGTTTTGATGGGTGCGGCCCTGCTTGGTGGGGCGCTTTCCTGTCTGGGTGCTCTGCCTGTTTCCAGCGGTTCTCCCTTTTGCTGCTCTTGGGTTTCTGCCTTTGGGGGTGGTTTCCTGGGTGTGCTTGGGGGTTTGGAAGGCCAGGTTTTCTGCTTTGGTATTCTCCACTTTGTTAATGAATGGGACGAGGACATGAGGGACCTGGGGGTAATGCTCTATTACTTACCGGTAATCTCCGGTGTCCTCGTCCCATTCATACGCCCCTCCCTCCCCTCCCCTCCGGCCTTCCTGTGGGGGCTTGGTTGTTCAGGCGGAATGCTGGGTAAGTGCTGCCTATGTACTCCCAGTGGGAGGGGCTAGGGTTAGGACCCCAGCATTCCTCTTTTCTTTTTTTCTGTCGGGAGATGATTATCTCCACTTTGTTAATGAATGGGACGAGGACAACGGGACCCGGAGTAATGAAGATTACCGGTAAGTAATAGAGCATCACTCAGTGCTTCCCCAAGGCCCTGCACTTAGCCTTCCCCTGTACCACACCTCAGAGTGCTTCTTTTGTGTACAGTACCTTGTTTTCCCTCATTCCTCTTTTCCCTACCTTGTGTCCTTTACTGCGCATAATTCTGTGCTTCACTTATGTACATTGTCTTGGACCTCCTACTGCGCATGGATAAGTAGGAATGTTCTTCTGTTGGCAGAGATTCCTGCATCTCTTTTGGTCTGTGTGTGTGGTGCCTGTCTCTATTTCGGACTTTGACAAGGGGTTTCTATAGTGGATTCGTTTCTGTGCATAATCTACAGGTGCACGCATACTCACGTACTGTGTTGCTGGCTTTATCAATACTTGTTCTTAATAGTGATCTCTTGTTATTGTAGTCTGTTTGCTGTAAAATTCCGTATCACATTTTAATCAAAACCGTGGTGTTTTTTCCACCTGTTTAGCGCACGGCGCCATTTTGAAAAAGCTTTCGCACAGCTGGCATTTCCCTGGCAGTAATTAAAAGCTTTTAGCCTCTTTTAGCAATACCCGAGCAGCTGAAAGAATTTGACCTTTGACTCGCTACTAAAGAAAGTCAGTTGAAGCATGCAATAATCCCAGAATAGTCCTGCAGTTTCCTATGTACTTGCTTGGAACTTTAGCTTAGGACAAAGGCATTCAGCCTGAACCCCTAGGCCCACACATACTTTGCATGTATGGCTGCTATTCTTCTTTTGAATCAGTATTTGCGGCTAAGGCTTTTACAATGAATAAAACAGTAGCTGTATTGAAATCTTAGACCTACTACTTAAAAAAGGAAATTCATACACCTTAAATGAAACACGTGAAATAATGAATGACTTTGATAACTCGTTATGTCGTCCTCAATTGCCTATGCTTAGCATACGAGGAGATATTAGCTAGAACCATGAATGTATTATGAGAATAAGCACGTTTTTAGCATCCAAGTCTTACAAATGACTTGACTTTCCTCTTTGCATCCTAGAAGTTGAAATTAGTCTATATCATGAGGAAAATATGGTCGATTCAATGTTATATAACTTTTGAATTGATAGGTGCTGATTTGTTCACATGATATCAGCTAACATGCGAATTTAAAATTATTAAAAAAATAATCCATCAATCCTGTATGCCATTTCATAGCAAAAATGTTGTTCCAGAGTTCAATCTTTATTAAGGAGAATCAGGAAATTCAAGGAAAACTTCATTCTATAGTTTCCGGCAGTGTGGTTTTCCTAAAGAAAGTGCAGTCACAACACTACCAAAAGTTATCAAAATCAACAGTTCTGGCTTCATTCTGAGGTATGATTACATGTACGATCACTTATGTGCACACACATAATAATCAGATGCAAATAAACGAAAACGCACATACAACACTAATGGATAAAGTCAACCATCACACAACAGCATATTCAGAAAGAATAGATGAAGATGAAGGCTATGTGGTTGTATACAAGGTAGAATCAATAAATGGATGGTTGTGAGTACATACAATAGTGGGTTGATGGGTGAGGGATGGGTGTGGTTACATAGCTGGTTGATGTGTGCATGCTTCATTTCTATCAGGCTTTCGGGTCATCAGTCACAATTACATATAGAGGTACATTGCATTAAAGGTTGAAAGTGTACCCTATATCCATGCTTTACAAACCAGTATAGGCTATGTAAGCTTTGCAACACTGGTAGGTGGCACATGAATGTGTGTCACTAGCTTGATTGAAAGGGAGACAGGTTTGAACATTACACTTCTGGGTGGTCAGTGATCAATACTGGGTTAAGACAGCTAGAAAGAGTATGTATAGCAATCAATACAGACAATCAGGGTTTGGCAATGTCTCAAAGTTGTGACTTGTCTGCACTTTACACTAGTTCACAACTACCTCTTGTTCACATGCTTCTATTTTGTTTTTCCTTCCAGTTTACATTGCCCAAGTTTAGGGTACTTACATTCAGTTGGATTCCTGGTCTTCTCAAATGTTCCTTAAAAATTCACAACTATTAAGGCTGGAAAGGGAAACTGAAACGCTACCTATCTGTTCATTTTTATGATATGTATTTGCAGATTATGTCACACTTTTGTTTGTCTTTATTATGAGCACGAGAAATAAGTGTGGTTGACAACTGGCTTGAAGCAGAAAGCACCTACAGGAAGACACTGTATTCAGTGTCTGTTCCTCTCTTTTCTTCCAAAGTTTCCTTTTGTTCCTTCTCTCAGAACGGTGGCATCACGGATGTTGGGTAGGGATTCAGGGAAAGTGTGGGGTTTTCTACTGGTTCCTCTATAGTGCTTGGTCATCATGACAGTTTTGAGTTGATGGATAAATGTTTGTGCCTGGGTGGATAGATGAATGATTTGCTGAGGGTGGATGATGAATTAATGAGCATAGAGGAATACATGAGGGTAAATGTGCGAGGATAGAAGGATAAATATAGCAGTGTATGGTTGGAAAGGGGTGAGTAGAAGGGTGGTTGGACAGATGAGTGTTTGTGGATTAATGGCTTAATAGGTTTGGTTATGTTGTTGGAAATTACTATATTTTGCATTGTTTAGCCCCAGATTTTTGCCTTGATTGTTCTGTACTGGCTATAGAACTCTGTGCACTGCTGCTAACCAGTGGCAAAGTTACTGTATTCCCCCTTTCAATATAATGAAATTGGCATACCCCTACTTGGCATCTTTAACTTACCTATAAGTCCCAAGTATATGGCACCCCAAGTGTACCAGGGCCATTAAGTTAAATGTCACCAGTGGGATGCCACACTCAATTGTGCCACCCAGTACAGTGACATTACAATCCTGACTGCAGGCATACCAACAGTAGCCTTGCTGTGCAGGATTAAACTGCACATTATACCTGTCAAAATAACCCCTTTTTGAAAAACCTAAAACCTTCCTTTAAAATATTTGTGCCACCAGTAAGTAAGCCTTACTGCCCATTAGACAGTAA
The DNA here is from genome assembly GCA_963921515.1 of Calotriton arnoldi. NCBI lineage: Eukaryota > Metazoa > Chordata > Amphibia > Caudata > Salamandridae > Calotriton > Calotriton arnoldi. The sequence goes on along the minus strand of CAWUFW010021430.1, from coordinate 75,910 downwards.
CAAACTACAGGAGGTAGCCCATAAACCCTGTAGAGTCCAGGGCAGAGGTGTGTAACATACAACTGTGTCTCAGAGGGTATTGTTTGTCAGGCAGTTTCTAAGGGAGCACAAGTAATTGCTACAAGCATGGAAGGAAAAACAGGGAGACAATAATTCACAAAGACAAAGATATACTTTTGTATATATTTCATCATATATTTAAAGTCAAAGAAAGCACTGAGTTACATTAAATGGCATGTAACCTGTGTTATACTGTGCACAAGTGCTCCTGAAATAGTGAACGGCGCAAGTGACACATGAGGAAGTATGTACAGCAGACACGGGGCGCAAACAAAACAAACTATATACAAGATTTATTCGTTGTAGTACCCATACAGTAAATGGAATTAAATACAAAGCAATTTAAATGGGCAAACACGAGAAAAGGCGCCGTAAGTTTCGCTGTAAAAGTAGATGGCATTTCAGCCTTTATAATATGTAGGGCCGTCATCAGAACCAGGTTACAATTAGTTACAAAACAGTGCTGCGGGGGAGAATAAAAACATTCAATTGTGGATCATGTTTGCGGATAACATGAGAAAGGGAAAGGCCATGATGGCAATAGGATGAGCCAAAGTGGGAAGCCTATGACAGAGAAGACGTGTCAGCAAAACCCAATGGGTATGAGCTGGGAGATGCACTGGCAGAAGGAATACCGCATGTCTAGGCTCAGGTCAAATGGATACTATTGGAAGAACTGCATCAACAATAGCCTCCATGTCATTTGCTAGTCAATTACCTTGCATTCTCGACAAGCATTTTTACTTTGTTGTGTTGAAATGTATGCTTGACAATTGACTTTTCTTTGTTTGTAACTCGTGCTTGACAATCATTCTCACTTGGGGTTTAAAACGTATCTCAGCTGTCTTTAAAGTAAGGCGATGATGAAACTGTTCGGCCTCATCTGGGTGGGCTGTTTATTGTTTGTTCATTCTACCTACTCTTCCCCTAGCGTCCTCATTTATTTTATGCCTCAGGTTCCTCTCATGTTGCCTTATGGGGTGTGCTTGGGTGTTTTATTGCATGCTTAACAATTTACCTTCACTTTATGTTTGAAACTTGTGCTTGACAATCATTTCTACTGGGGGTTTAAACTTATTTCGTTTGTCTTTGAAGTAAGTCGATGATGAAACTGCTTGACAATCATTTCTACTGGGGGTTTAAACTTATTTCGTTTGTCTTTGAAGTAAGTTGATGATGAAACTGCTTGGCCTCATCTAGGTTGGCTGTTACCTGTTTGTTCACTTGCTACCTACTCTTCCCCTAGCACCCTCATTTACTTTTTGCTTCCGGTTCCTCTCATATTACCCTTTTTTGTAAATGTATTTATATTGTCTCTGTACTTATACGTCAGCTTTCCTCTTTGTACAGCGCTCTGATACCCGGTTGGGTCTTGTTCGCGCTTTATAAAACTTTTCAAATAAAATAAATAATAAATAAATAGAAGGAGAGAAGGGTAAAAAGGGTGGCGGCGAGGTGTGGGGGCTATGACCCGGGAGGGTCACAAGGGTGCTGCAAAAGTCTTGTGATGACTGGAAAAGGGGGTGGTTGGGAGGCGCTGGGAGGTGGAAAGAACTTACTTGCTGCGATCAATTCGCGGCGGAGGTGAGGTGGTCTCAAGTGGAAGGTTGTAGAGATTCAGCTGTGGGGAAAGGAACTGAGTAAGGAAAGGCAGCGTTGAAAGGGGAAGCAATGTAGGAATGGTTAAGCAAGACTGACACTTGCTAATTAACTGGCAGAGGGGAGCCCCTAGAAGAGGTGGGTCCAGGCCGGGAGAAACTGTGATCAAACCAGCTGTTTGGTGGGAGGCGTCAAGGCGTGACCAACTGCAGGGAGGAATAAAGAGGAACTTAACAAGGGCACATAATTAGACCCAGGGGAGTGGATAGGGGGAGGGGCTGCGCGGGGACTTACTAGAGTGGATCAAGGCGTGCTCTGATCGGGAATCTGATTGATGCGGGCCGAGGAGGGCGCATGGAGTAGATCCCTGGGTAGGAAAGGAGTGTACAGGTGGCGTGAGTCCGGCGTCCAACTGCAACTAGTAATGAAGGGGAAGAGGTTGATGAGGGCACCTAAGTTGGAGCAGGGGAGTGGATAACGTGAGGACGGCGTGGGAACTTACTTGGAAAAGGCGCGTGCTGATCGGGGATCTGATTACAGCGGGCATAGGTGGGCGCATGGATTGAATCCCAGAGTTAGAAGCGTGCAGGCAGCATGAGTCCAGCAGGTCTGGATAGGTCGAAGGCGTGAAAACTATAAAGCTGGCCGTCGGCAGTCACTTGTTAGCGTGAGACGCGAGCACTTCAGGGAGACTAGAGCGGGGGCATGGCGTAAAGGAAGTGAGGAAACAAAGTGTAGAGATAGACATAGACAGAGTAGTGACTCCGGTACATTGTAGGAAAAAACAAGGCTAATCAATTTAGGATACAGTCTGGATTTGTGAATGTACATTTGGAAGCAAACGATTTGCTGCAAAGTAACGATTGAGAACAGGCATGTTTATGCAGTGTATGAGTACAGACCAAATAATACGGGTACATTTAAAGGAAAAGGATTTACTGAGAAACTTGTGTGCTGATAATGGATGGAATATAAACAAGCTGAATTGTAACCACAATGGTATATTAGTGAACAGCACTTATAGTAAGCAACAATTGAAAGCCACCGGTAAAGTGGTTGTATATACGGCTGACATTTGTTCAGGGATCAACACAGATCGTGGTGGGTAGCAACCTGATTGGTAAGGTCTGCATACATAGGGTACGAGGATATGTATGAAAAGGAGGATACATGCAAATAATATGGAAAAACAAGCATTGGAAATGCAATCGTTCTCGCATTTGTTTGTGTTGAAGCTATTGGCATTGTAAATGGCAATGTATTTTACTTATGTGTTATGGAGTGTATGTATGTGGTGTGTAGTGGAACTATGTGGGTTGGATTGGATTAGTTAGTTGTGTAATTGTGTGGAGTGTAGTTGTGTGGTGTTGAGTGGATTTGTGTAGTGGCATTATGTGGCATGGTGTGCTGTGGAAATATATGGCTAGCAATTTTGTGGCATTCAGTGTAGTGGCATTATGTCTAGTGGGATTGTGTGGAGTGGTAACTTGTACAGTGTAATTATGTGGTGTGCAGTTGAATTTTGCGGCACAATGTGGAATTGTTTGGTGTGGATTGGATGTATGTGGTGTTGTGTCATTGTGTTGTTGAGTTGTAATATGTGGTTTGGTGTTAAATTATGTGGTGTGGGTTGGAAATGTGTGGAGCTGAATTGTGCGGCATGGAACTTTGTGTATAGCTTTGCGTTTTTGGTGACGGAAAAAAACAAATAGATAGGTGTTAGCTAAGCATCAGATCTATGAGTTTAAAAAAAGGAAAGAGTTGGAGCTATTGGCATTGTAAATGTAAATGTCTCTTACCTATGTGTTATGGATTGGAGTGGATTTATGTGGTGTGTACCAATTATGTGGGTTGGATTGGACTTGTTAGCTGTGGGATTGTGTGGTGTGAAACTGTGTGGTGTGGATTTGTGTAGTGGAATTATGTGGTATTTTGTGCAGTTGTATTATGTGGATCGTAATTATGTATTTTTGAGTGTATTGGAATTATGTGGTGTGAGGCTGTGTTTAATTGAGTGCAAGTATGTGGAGTGGTATTTTGTGTTGTGGAGTGTTATGTAGTGGAGTTTAAAGAAGACATTGTGTACAATTGAATGACTCTTAAAAAAAGAATTATCAAAAAATGTCTTCTAGTTTTTTTTTGTCCTTGAAATGCTGGCAATCTCCTCCTGCCTGTTGTAATGCTTGTTTGTTATAGCTTTTTTTGTTATGCAGGGACATAAACAATAGGAGGGTGGAGATTGAGAAATACTACCTGAATTAAAACATGAGCAGCAGACGGACACTAGGAGAGAATCAACAGATACCAGATTCTGAGGGCACACTGAGGTGGTGCTGAGTAATGCTGAAGTGGTGCTGAGGTCGGGTGTGCTGGTACAGATGTGATGCTCAGGTGATGCTGAATGAAACTCAGGTATTGCTAAGTGATGCTGAGGTAGTTGTGTGCTGGTGTGGAGGTGATACTGAATGTTATTGAGATGGTGCTGAGTGATGCTGAGGTGGTGCTGAGTGATGCTGTGGCACTGAGTCATGCTGAGGTGGTGGTGCAGCGCTGGTGCTGAGGTGGTGCTGTGTTGAGATGATGCTCTGCTGATGCTGAGGTGGTGCTGCTTGGGTGCTGAGTTGCTGCTGAGGTGGTGGTGGTGCACTGATGCAGAAATGGTGCTGTGCTGATGTTTATGTTGTGCTGTGCTGGTGCTGAGGTGGTGCTGCACTGATACTGAGTTGGTGCTGAACTGATGAGGAGGTGATGCTGAGGTGATGATGAGGTGGTGCTAAATGATGCTAAGGTGGTGCTGAGTAGGGCTGAGGTGGTGCTGAGTGAGGCTGGGGTGGTGGTGCTGCGCTGGGTCTGTGGTGGTGCTGCGCTGGGTCTGAGGTGGTGCTGAGCTGGTTCTCAGGTGGTGCTGGGTGATGAGTTGGTGCTGTGCTGAGGTAATGCTGCGCTGATGTTGAAGTTGTGCTGCATGAGTTGCTGCTAAGGTGGGGCTGCTTTGGTGCTGAGCTGGTGGTGATGTACTGATGCGGAGATAGTGCTGTGCTAATGCTGAGGTGGTGCTGCGCTAGTGCTGAGGTGGTGCTGAGTCATGCTGAGGTGATGCTGCCACACTGGTGCTCGGGTGGTGCTGAGCTGGTGCTCAGTTGGTGCTAAGTGATGCTGATGTGGTGGTGCACTGATGTGGATATGGTGCTATGCAGATGCAGAGGTGGTGCTGTGCTAGTGCTGAGTTGGTGGTGCACTGATGAGGAGGTGGTGCTGAGTGATATTGAGGTGGTGCTGAGTGATATTGAGGTGGTGCTGAGTGATGCTGGGGTGGTGCTGAGTGATGATGAGTGGTGTTGAGTTATGCTGAGGTGGTGGTGCTGTGCTGGTGCTGAGGAGGTGCTGAGTGATGCTGAGTTGGTGCTGTGCTGATGCTGAAGTGGTGCTGCATGGGTCCTGAGTTGCTGCTGAGGTGGTGCTGTGCTGGTAGTGGTGCACTGATGTAGAGATTGTGCTGTGCTAATGCTGAGATGGTGCTGTGCTGATATTGATGTGGTGCTGCACTGGTGCTGAGTTGGTGGTGCACTGAGGAGGTAGTGCTGTGCTGATGCCGAGATGGTGCTGCGCTGATGAGGAGGTAGTGCTGTGCTGATGCTGAGATGGGGCTGTGCTGATGCTGAGGTGGTGGTGTTCAGGTGGGCCTGTGCTAATGAGGAGATGGTGCTGTGCTGGTGCTGCACTGATGCTGAGTTGGTGCTGCACTGGTGGTGGATCACTGATGAGGAGGTAGTGCTGTGTTGATGCTGATGTGCTGTGCTGATGCTGAGGTGGTGCTGAGTGATGCTGAGGTGGTGGTGCTGCACTGTTTCTGCGGTGGTGCTGAGCTGGTGATCAGGTGGTGCTGAGTGATGTTGAGTTGGTGCTGTGCTGAGGTAGTGGTGCGCTGATGCTGACGTGGGGCTACGTTGGAGGTGGTGCACTGATGCTGAGATAGTGCTGTGCAGTGCTGATGTTAAGGTGGTGCTGCGCTGATGCTGAGTTGGTGCTGCACTGGTGGTGCACTGATGAGGAGGTGGTGCTGTGTTGATGCTGAGACAGTGCTCAGGTGATGTTGAGGTAAGGCTGAGTGATGCGGATTCCCTCACCACCACACTTTAACAGTGTCCCTTAAGGCTCCATAACCACTAATGTTCAGATGCATTTAATTCGTTATAAAGCACCACACATACCAGTGTAGGGTGTCAGAGCACTTTGCATCACACACAAATCACACAGAGACAATCAATCATAAGTGTATAAATTAGTGTAAAGGAAATGTTACATAACACAGAGGACTACAGGGTGTAGGAGTCACAAGTCATGCATATTGGTAGGCAGCATTGCTAAAGAGTGCTTGGGCCCAGAAGCACAAACTCAGAATTGAAAACAGAACACCATAGTTGGGGGTTCTCTTAAATAAAAAGAATTAATTTCCATCCAGATGAACCCTTTTTGCAACTTTAATATCTCCTCTAATCTTTACTTTGCAGTGCATGCAGTTCTTTGATGACAGTTATAAATTCACTGTTCTGTTAGGATTTTAACTTATAAACTGCAAGTAACAGAAGAGCAGTAACCCATTGACCTATTTACATTTTATGCACTATGTTATCTGCATGGTACACTTTCTTTGCAGCTGGCATATTAACCCTCTGGCTACCTTGCAATGAGTTAAAACTTCTTCCACTAGACAACTCTGATCTCTCCAGCAAGAACATCAATCACCCGAGTTATCTTGACATTTTTGTTGTCTGGAAATTGCAGGAGGCCAGGAATGTGTGGAGTGCTTTTAAAATCAAAATAAACTTGGAAACATTGCCCCTCTGAAGTCAGTATCCAGTGCGATCGCAAAGCCCCAGATTGTGCTGGCCCTGTGTTCTTGTTCTGCTTTTATTTAATGTAACACATTCAAATCCACATTTTAAAGGGGACATTTTTCCAGAAGGAAACATTTTGGCCTCAGCCCAAAACTGATGAGGAGAAACTTCCAACTCCTCAGCCATCAGCCAAGCACAAGTCCTGGAGGGGAGGAAAAAACACAAGCAGCATGCATATTAAAATATCATTTCAAGCTGTGTTTAAGTTTTGGTTTAACTTTTTACATGATTTAGCTAGAAAGCATGGCTGGCTGCTGCTGACTTCGGACAGGAAGGACAAGACGTGAATGCTGCAATAAAATGTAAGCAGTTACGTCTGAGCACCCACAGTGTAGCAAGAGGTTGAAAACATAATAAAATAGCCCCCCCCACGAGCAGATCAACAGAACAAAGTGTAATGATATTGTACTAAGTCCCTGCTCCTTGGAGGAAAAAGGAGGGACAAAGAGGCAGGACTGGCCACTAGTAAGCAAGGATTTTTAAAGGACATTGAAACAAACAAATGAGAAGCAAGGAATGGCATTTGGCCCACAGACATATACGTATACTAAAGTATACAAGAGGTCGTACGCTTACGCTCGACCTAACTAGTATCATACATTGCAAGGATGGAAGTGGAGAACGTAATGGCTTGGCCTTTTAATAAGCCAGGGTGTTATTCCATTCATTTAGAGTGTTCAAACCTTGTTCAACAGTGTTACATCGTGCTATCCAACGGCACTCGCACCTGTTGAGAAGTTGCTGCAGGTTACCTCGCCTGAGAGGTAGGGTAGGCTGATCTATGACTTGCCAAGTGAAGTCAGTCTCTTTGTGGCCTAGGTCTTGGAAGTGTAGTACTAGTGGGGCGTTTGGTGTACCACATCTGATACAGCTTCTGCGTTGGATTATCCTGTCCTTTATCATTTGGGTTGTTTGTCCAATGTAGTAGAGGTTGCATTGGCAACGTATGGCATAGATGACATTGCATGATCTACAATTCGTGAAGCTCTTCAGTGGGTAAGCACGTTCTTAGAATTGGAAATCGTTGGTGTTAAGCGATGTGGAACATGCAACACATCTCTGGCATTTGTAGTGGCCTATGGTGGGTGGCAAGCCCCAGCCGCATGTGATGGATTCTTCTCTGTTAGTTCCTTTAGGCCAATTTATGGCATGTACCAGGTGGTCCGCTAGATTCCTCCCCCTGCGGTACGAGAACAAGGGGGGTTCCTGAAAGATATTCAGACTGGTCAGAGTATTCCAATTTTTTTAATGATTTTTGAGATTTTATTGCTGGTAGGGGAGAAGGTGGAGAAGAAGGGGATGTGAGTATTCTTCCTTTTTTCTTTGGGTGTAAGCCAAGATTCCCTGTGGTTATACCAGGCTCGTTTGCGAGCTCTGGTAACCAATCTTTTGGGGTAGCCACGTGCAATTAGTTTTTCCGTGAGTACTGCTGCTTCACGGAAGAAATCTTTCCTCCATTTGCAGTTGCGGTGAATGCGGAGGAATTGTCCGAAGGGAAGACCATCATGCAGACCACGTGGATAGAAACTGGAGTATAATAGGAGGGTGTTACGTTCCGTTGATTTTCTAAACAGGGCTGTGCCTATTTTGTCTTCTTCGACTTGTAATGAGAGGTCTAAAAAGGGGAGGTTGTTCTCCTTGGGATCAGCCGTGAATTTCAGGTGTGGTTGACAGGTATGAAGCCAGTCAAGGAACTCTTTTAGGGTTTCTTAGGTTCCTCTCCAGATTACCAGAATGTCATCTATATAGTGACGGCAGAATGAGATGTTCGTTTTAAACGGATTGAGGGGGGTCAGGATCTTGGCTTTTTTCCAGGTTATGTACATAGAGTACGGCAAAGTTAGGGGCAAAGCAAGCCCCCATCAAAACTCCCTTGATCTGTAGGTAGTAGGTGTCTTTATAGAGGAAATAGTTATTGCCTAGGGCAATTTCGAGTAGGGCCATGACAAAGTCAGTTGGAGTGCGTGTAGGAAGTGGTCTTGAATCAAGTAATTCTTTTATGACTGAGAGGCCCTCTTTGTGAGGGATGTTCGTGTAAAGTGACTCAATGTCCAGGCCAACCATCAAGTCAATCCCTGTGGTAAATGGGGTGTCCTCTATGAAGTTGATAAGGTCCATGTTATTGCGGACATAGGTGTCTGTGAGCGGAACAAATTCCTTAATGATGGCATCTATGTATTTGCCATTTGGCTCGAGGATGGATCCGCATACAGAGACTATGGGTCTGCCAGGGGGATTGTGCACATCTTTGTGTATTTTGGGAAGGACATATATCACTGGTGTTTGTGGGTGGCTGTTGTTAAGGAAAATCGCTTCCTTATCCGTGATAATATCCTGGGATTTAGCTAGCTCAGTGACTTCTTGGATCTTTGCTCTTATTCCAGGTAAAGGGTCCTGTGGTAGAGCCAAATAGTGATTCGTGTTGCCTAGTTGTCTTAATATTTCGGCGTTGTATTTTTCTTCGTCCATGATGAAGATGCCACCACCCTTGTTGGCCGGTTTTATGATTATATCCTTGTTGGATGTGAGATTGTTGAGTGCCTGTTTTTCATTCAAGGTCAGATTGTGAGGTACAAATTCATGTTCAGTCTGGATGGTTTTGACCTCATGTAAGACTCGTCTCTCAAAGGTGAGGATTTCGGGGGCATGAAGGCTGATGATGGATGGAATGTAGAGGGTGGTTGGAAAGGTGATCGACCAGTATGGTCACGTGGTGGCCTATCCTCAAAAAAGTTGTTTAAGTCTAATTCTTCTGAAAAATTGTAAGAGATTTTCCTGTAATTCGAAAAAGTTGCTTCTGTCAGTAGGGACAAAGGAGAGTCCTTTACTCAAAAGGGTGATTTCTTGGAGTGAGAGTTCATGTTGAGAGAGGTTGAAGATGGGGAGGGAATGCGGAGTGTTGGCAGTGGTGGAGGTAGATCCGTTAACTACTGAGGGCCCCATTGTTAAAATTTTCAGCGGGTCTGGTGCTCTCCTGAGTATTGGTATTGGTAGTTGCCCCTCAGGCGGCCCCTCAGGCGGCCCCTCAGGCGGCCCCTGCCTCGGCCACGATTGGTATCTAAAAAACCAGCTGGGAGGAGTGGTTGTGGTCTCTGTGGTCTTGAAGTGCTGGGGCCTTCACCAGGGCTTGAGTCTTCAGCTGAGGTGTTAGAGGAGTCCGAAAAAGTTACTTGTTGGTTTTGGTGGAATCTGCCACAATTCCGTTGTTGTCTTGGTGGTTTGTAGGGCGTGTCGTAAAAATCGTCTCGAAGGTACGGGTATGTTTTTTCGTTGTCGTAGTTTTTGATGTCTCTCTGGATTTTGTTAATCTTTTTGTTTTGTTCAAAGGTATCAAAGTTGGAGATAGTTGTATTGATTTTGCCAAGGAGGCTTTTAGCATCCACTAAGGTACTGTCTTCCAAGATACGTTTTTCGAGTTCTGCTATTTCCTCGAGTTCCTTGCAGCTATGTTCAATGGCTGGGTCGATGCCAAGGACCATCCAGTGTCTTGAACAAGTGGAGGCCAGGTGGCTAAAACCCGATCTGAATTTGGGGTCCTGAGTAAAAATAGCGGGGGTATTGCGGATTTGTAGTCCTAGAGTGATAATGTTGGATTTTAAATACTCTGTTAGCATGCATGCGTGGAGACTTGTTCGGATTTGTTTTTTCCTAAGTTTTTCATGCCTGTCCAGAAGAATGCAGGACAAGCTGGCTGTCGTTGAAGGAGGGGTAGGTGTGGAGGAGAGAAGGGAAGGTCCACTCAGAATTCGCTGGATGTATTCATCAGAGAAGTTGGGGGTCTCCCTAGATACCATACTGTGTGCTAGAGCTACACAGTTACGACCAGGTAACTTGGTATAGTTCAGTGTGTCCCAAGAGGGATAACCTCTCGCAACCAGCGGATGCTCAAAGTATACAGTAACAAACTACAGGAGGTAGCCCATAAACCCTGTAGAGACTAGGGCAGAGGTGTGTAAAATACAACAGTGTCTCAGAGGGTATTGTTTGTCAGGCAGTTTCTAAGAGAGCACAAGTAATTGCTACAAGCATGGAAGGGAAAACAGGGAGACAATAATTTGCAAAGACAAAGATATACTTTTGTATATATTTCATCATATATTTAAAGTAAAAGAAAGCACTGAGTTACATTAAATGGCATGTAACCTGTGTTATACTGTGCACAAGTGCTCGTGAAATAGTGAACGGCGCAAGTGACACGTGAGGAAGTATGTACAGCAGACACGGGGCGCAAACAAAACAAATTATATACAAGATGTATTTGTTGTAGTACCCATACAGAAAATGGAATTAAATGCAAAGTAATATAAATGGGCAAACACGAGAAAAGGTGCCATAAGTTTCGCTGTAAAAGTCGACGGCGTTTCGGCCTATATGAAATGTAAGGCCATCATCAGGACCAGGTTACAAGTAGTTACAAAACAGTGCAGCGGGGGAGAAAGAAAACATTCAATTGTGGACCATGTTTGTGGATAACATGGGAAAGGGAAAGGCCATGATGGCAATAGGATGAGCCAAAGTGGGAAGTCTATGACAGAGAAGACGTGTCAGCAAACCCAATGGGTATGAGCTGGGAGATGCACTGGCAGAAGGAATACCGCGTGTCTAGGCTCAAAGAGAAGGGGAGAAGGGTGAAAGGGTGGCAGAGAGGGGTGGGGGCTATGACTCGGGAGGGTCACAAGGGTTCTGCAAAAGTCTTGTGATGACTGGAAAAGGGGGTGGTCGGGAGGCACTGGGAGGCAGAAAGAACTTACTTGCTGGGATCAATTCGCGGTGGAGGTGAGGTGGTCTCAAGTGGAAGGTTGTAGAGATTCAACTGTGGGGAAAGGAACTGAGTAAGGAAAGGCAGCGTTGAAAGGGGAAGCAATGTAGGAATGGTTGGGCAAGACTGACACTTACTAATTAACCGGTGGAGGGGAGCCCCTAGAAGAGGTGGGTCCAGGCCGGGAGAAACTGTAATCAAACCAGCGGTTTGGTGGGAGGCGTTAAGGCGCGACCAACTGCAAGGAGGAATAAAGGGGAAGTTAACAAGGGCACATAATTAGACCCAGGGGAGCGGATAGGGGGAGGGGCTGCGCGGGAACTTACTAGAGTGGGTCAAGGCGCGTTCTGATCGGGAATCCGATTGATGCGGGCCGAGGCAGGCACGTGGAGTAGATCCCTGGGTAGGAAAGGATTGTACAGGCGGCGTTAGTCCAGCGTCCAACTGCAACGAGGAATGAAGGGGAAGAGGTTAACGAGGGTACCTAAGTTGGAGCAGGGGAGTGGATAACGTGAGGACGGCACAAAAACTTACTTGGGGCAGGATGCACAGTATGTAAAAGTAGGGCAGGTAAAGGTTTAATTTTAAACATGTCCTCACAGCGAAAATGGCCTAGAAGCAATTTTCACTATAGCAGGGTTAGCTGTTCCATATGAAAGCATTTGGATACAATATTAAATTCAATATTGCTATCTCTGAATAGGAAAGTTTACAGAGTTCATTCTTGAACTTTTGAAAACATTTTTTACAAGCCCAATTCATTTCTGATGTCCGATTTATAATAAATATTGTAAAACAGGTACTTTTGTAAAGTCGCCTGTTATCTGTCTAAAGCCTCTAGAAGCATGAGCTTTCCAACTGTCAACCAGGAGCTGAATAGCCCCTTTGATGAGGTGTGAACTTGTTCCCAAACCTAACACCAGGGTCTGTAGCCTTCCTTTCTCACCATAGCCAGGCAGGCACCATACCAAGTGGGAGAAGAGCTTCCCCGAGAAACAGTTTTGAGTGACTAGAAGAAGAGGGGTGGCTTATTTCTCTGGAAATGCATCTAGGGTAGGCACAGGAGTTCTGCATAGGGGCAGAAAGGTTCTGCCATGTTGGGTTTGGGCAGAGAAAGGCACTGTGGGATTGCTTGCAGTAAAACACAGTGTAGTGAGTTATCCCAGGACCCTGTCCCCCCCACCCAGCAGGTGTTTATCATGTTTGCCGCCCCTGTTGCTGACTCGTACAGAGATTCATTTAATAATAAACGTTAGTGGTGGATGTAACCCATTGCCTGTTTTGAATTCTTTCTGTATACTTATTTTTATGTTTCGATGTAGGATGGTACACTTGAATTAGGACAATACTGCAATTTTTAGCCGCTTACTAAAATGGCTGAGGCTTTCTTTCACCAAGTTTCCCGGGCTCCCATAGATGTGGCTTGCCCAGTGATAACATTTGTCGGTTTCTTCTGTTTGTGGATTTGAGGGACGAAGTGTGTACTTAAATACTTTGAGTAAAGAATACAAATGTATTTCGTAGTCAAACCCATTAAAATATGTGAACAAAAATATACATATTCCATAACAGGTAAAACTCATTTAAAAGTACTGTATACAATTCGGAAATTAGAAAGGAAGCCACAAAGTAGACCAAATCCAAAGTTGAAAGCTTGGTGTTAAATGCCTCATTGTTTTTTTTTTATTACTTTCGATGGACATTTTTGGTAGACACACGAAAGCTACCCCAAGACTCAAACCAGGTTCCCGAGTCTCAATATCGGCAGCTTTGTACTTACACTAAGTGAGGACCAAAGTGCTGCGCATTACACGCACAGTGCGACACCCCCTCCTGTATACCAGTGCTTGTTTCTCTAACTGTTCCTTTTTTGGGGTATGTGAAACACCTCTCTTCGCCAAATGCAGTTTTAATATGCTCCTATTTCTGTTCTTTATTTATTTAACAACTTAAATATAAATTACGGTAAAGACAAAGTATTAGGGCACTAAACACATACAGGAGTTATATTCTAAATTATTCTGTAGGCACAGGGATAATAAATATGGAATTTACGAGGTTGCCACTGTTTTCATGGAGAATGTGCACTCTGTTTTGAACAGCTTTAAAGGGAAGACATTTTTATGTTTACAGGGTTGTTTTAAACCTGTTTATTTCACAGACGCTTGTGCGCGATGTGTTCAGTGGCTTTCATACTATAGTATGCTATAGTGTGCACGTTCGTTTCGGAAGTTCAAATTACTTTTTAACAATTTTGGGAAAGGTGACACTGTTTTTGTAAAGCTTGTGTGTCCCTACTCTTTTCCCATAGGCAAAAACAAGACCACGCTGACAGCAAACATGTCCCTGTTTTGCACCTTTTTGAATCTTAATAAAAAGCCAAAGAAAAAAACCTGTCAGGCAAAAAGTGCCACCAATAGCTAACACAAGCCAGACCTGCGCGGTGGCGTTTAGGTGATCTTGGAAGACAGACAGACTCTTGTTTACTCCACAACTTACCCTCACTAAGGTGCAGTCTGTCTATAAAGTACGTAGTAGATGGTCTCTCATTGGGTCTTTCCCATTTATCTCTCACACACACTTATCTCTCTTTCTGTCTCTCTCTAGCGCACACACATACACACTTGCGCCCTCTTTCTAATCATCATTAGGTAGAGTCCGCACTTCCAGTTTCTTTCTCTTTCTTCCTCTCACATATACACTCATTTCTCTCTCTCTCTCTCTCTCTCTCTCTCTCTAAAGGGCAAGTTGTCTCTCTCTGTCAAAAGACTATTCTTTCTCTCCAAGGCCCATCACGCCTCTTTCAGCCAACTCAATTTCTCTTAAGGTAGGGCGCATGCTCTCTTCCTCTCCAAGGAACAAGCCACAGGCTCCCTCTTTTATCTTTCTCATATACTATCTTGCTCTAAGGTGCTGAACACATGCTCCCTGGTCCAGCTACTTTCTTAGGGGCAGGTTCAGCCTGCCTCTCAGGCATACAGTCCATTTCTTAATCACAGGGTTCATTCTCCCATGTACTACAGCACGGTCTCCAACTTATGCAACACTTGTTCCCTCTCTAAGTTGCTACATGTCTCTAAGCCTCGGGCACACACTTCGCCTATTCCTTGGAGGGCGCACTGCAATAATTCCAGTCACAAAATACAGGCTCCCTCTCCAACGTGCTCTAAAGGGGCAAACTTTCTAAGGTGTAAACTTCTCACTATGGTTCTCGTTGCAGGCCCCCTCTCTCTAGTGTAAGACTCCGGCTCCATTCCTAAGGTACAGGATGGAGACTCCTTCTCTCATGCACACATATTCTTTTCTTACAGGCACATGCTCTCTCACTCAGATGCAGACTGTCTCTGGGATGCAGGGCACATGCCCTCTCTCTAACATGCAGGGCACAAGCTTCGGGCAGAGCTCCTTACCACATGCTTCAGGTCAGTATAAAGCACCTAAAAGCTCAAATGGTTGTGGGACTTAAAAAAGACTGCCTGGTTAACAGCAGTACCATGCATTAAGTAAAGCCTACACAACAACACCGATTCTGCCTTTTTTTAAAAAAAATTAACAAAACCTGTGTTATAAATATGGCAACCCATGTTTAGTCAGGCACCATTACTTAATTTTGAAAATGCACTTAGAGGAGAGCAGGGTGTTTAAAAGACTATATGTGTGTTAAGCTCACCGTCTAGCATTTCAACATTCACCGGAGGACCTCCTCCTGCCGTATAGGTTTCAAATTCCAAACCTATACAGTAGGACACACACTTCTCAAATTTTCAACATTCACCTATGGCCCTTCACTTTGAATTCGGTTTTAATTACCCCCAGCACCTAAAGTGTGAGGAACAGAGCTCAACATTTCAATATTCTCTAGTGCACGCTTACCCTTCCTCAGCCCGGGTTAAACTTGTTGAGCCTAGTTACTGTTTTTTAAGTGTCAAAGCACACCATTTCAACATTCGTTAACAATGGACTTATTTTCCATGTTAATATCTCTGAGCCCATGCTATTAAAGCCTCAAAGCTTAACATTACAACATTCTCTAACAATGGACTTCCTTTCCTCGGTTACAATCCCCGAGCTCATAATGCATAAATGTCAGCACTCCACATTCTCTGATAATTCATTTCCTTTCCATTGTTAATGACCCACTTCTATATGCTAACACAATGTACACAGGTGTGTGGCCACAAGTTAAACGTGGCACTTTACCTACCCTGGTACCCTGCACATTCCTTTTCCAATTTTAAGGGGAAGTAAGTTATGATAGGTGTTCTGGTTATGGCTCCACACGTGTTAATATTCTTAACTTCACACACTCACAGTTAGTGGGCAATGGGTCTGGAGTGCGCCTTGTTACTGCTTACTAAGTGTCACAGCTGAATATTTCAGCTATCTTTAATCTCTAATAACTCACCCCGCACCAAACTCACTAACTCTGTCCCATAGCATACAGCACCACAGTTCCCATATTTTGTTAATACACTTCAATTGAAGCCCAAATCTATCCACCCCTCTCCCCGCCCGATGTTCTCTTTCTCCCTCACAAATGTTCAAGGTCTCACTATCTCCTCATGTCTAGGGACCCCTTTGTTTTCCGGGCGTTCTCGCTTCCAAGCGTTCTCTCACCCTCTCAAGTGCCCAAACTTGGTAGATCTATCCCCCCATTCCTGTGTTCCCGTACTATCTGCGTCTCCCAGTGTCTGTTATTCCCATAATCCTTTTCCACTGCACACCCTGCCACATAATTGCACTCCACAAATCCATTCCACACCACACACAATTCCACAACTAACAATTCCAATTCAAACCTCATAATTCCACTCCACACCACATACATTCAATAAAACTACAAACCAAAACACATAACTAAAAGGCATTGTCATTTACAACGTCAAAAGCTCTAACTCTAAAAAGTGTGAGACCTATTGCATTGAAAATGCTTGTTTTTTCTGAAATTAAATGAGAGCAATGGAAGAATTGCCTTGAAAGCTTAAAAGCGTAATATAGACCTAAAATAGCACAGTTCTAGTTAAGTGCTGAATTAAAGTTACAGAACAACTGTCTGTTTCAAGATGGCCAAAAATGTACTTTTAACTTTTTCATAGAAGAGGGAATAGGGAAATATATTTGCAAATACAATAACTTTAGCTGGCGGCAGAGCACGTCCCATGGTATGCCTCTTAAGACAGTACAGGGCCGCAGCCTGGTTGACAAATGCTCAGTCTGTGCCCTGATGGGAGCAATGCTAAGGAGTGATGATCTGCCCACTTGTGCAGCGGTTGGCGCTTGTCCAATGATCGGCAGCAGAACACGAGCCTAAATGAAAACTGTCTACCTCCAGTACATGCCTCCACAAGGGTAAATGAAAACAATGTCATTATTTTTTGACACCTTTATATAGTGCTCCAGCGCTAAAGGGTACAGATAACTTAGTGGATCATTTTACACATAAGGGGAAATGAAAATGTTCAACAATATAATATACAGCAGAAACAGTATGGGCTTTAAATTGCATTTTAAAAGAACATAAAACAGGCTAAAATTACAAGTTGTAGATCAGTGGTAAGTTTTAGGAGGAACTGGAATATTAGCTTAAGAAGAGGGAGAAAAGCCGTGCTGTCTAATAGAGAGAAGGGTGTTTTTTTTAATGCAATTTTTTTTCATATGCAAAGATGAGTTGCTCCAGGCGATAGCTGCTTTTCCATTGAAGGAGTACTTTTGGGGAAAACAAATTCTGAACCATATTACTTTCAGTTATAGAGACTCTGTGAAGACTCTTTGGCCACCTGGCATGAAGAACAGATTCGAGATGTATGGGCGCTTCTACAGAACAACTTTATAGGCAAAACAGTCATAGTGTATGATCGAGTTTCCTGGTGCATGCAGTATGGAGGTGATGTGATCAAGCCTTCATGTGGCTACACTTTGTCGGGCAGCTGAATGAAGTATTGCTTTTGGCAGTACCCACGAGGGCTCTGGAGCAGAAGCCAGAATAGCGGTTCCACAGTCCAGTCAGGCGACTACAAGAGCTTGAATTGCTTCGTTCAACTGAAGAGAACAGAGGATTATACTTTTGAGTGAGTGAAGGTAGAAATTTGCTAACTCATCCATCTGGTTGGGGTGTGGTATGAGGGTGAGGGTGGAACCCAGGGTAAAGCTGAGCAATTTTGTGTAAGTGAGAGGGGAGAAATCCTGTGATTTCCAAAGTTTCAGTAGAGATGGTTTGAAATTATT
Organism: Calotriton arnoldi; assembly: GCA_963921515.1. Taxonomy (NCBI): domain Eukaryota; kingdom Metazoa; phylum Chordata; class Amphibia; order Caudata; family Salamandridae; genus Calotriton; species Calotriton arnoldi. Next base: position 58,369 of record CAWUFW010021430.1, on the reverse strand, counting down.
GCTCTGAAAAGGTGAGAAGAGGAGGAATTCTGTGTTTTGAGAGATGTGCATGAGGAAACTCTCTGACATCTATGTATGCAGTCTATCAAGGCACGTGGAAGCAATGGGGGTTTCCCAGTTGTCAATATTTTTTGATGAATTTGTGGGTCGTAAACATAATAGAGTGCGAACAGGCCAATGTGCTCAAAGATCCGACTCAGTAGCTTTCCTTCTTCTTTTTTTGGCTGAGGAAAGTAGGAAAACCAACGCAGAGCTTGAAAACGAAAGCCAATATTGTATTCCAAAGTTAAGATGAAGCTTCCATGATCAACTTTGTGGAAAGATACTGATAGGTCTATAAGTAAGAAGAGTAGATTTGTCTGCTTTGTCCCGTATGTGACTTCCAGTATGGGTTTTTCTATAGTGAAACCAAGATGAAAGCCAAATAGGTAGCTTGCAAGTGTGTCTTCCTTAGCAATGATGGTATTCAATTGAATTGTGACACATTGCTCTTTGGCTTTCTCAAGCTAATAGAGGATAGATACCAGTCAAACGTTGGACAGCATATCGAGATTTCATTTTTTGAATTGTGACACATTGCTCTTTGGCTTTCTCAAGCTAATAGAGGATAGATACCAGTCAAACGTTGGACAGCATATCGAGATTTCGTTTTTTTTTAAGAACGAGTAGTAATTTTTCTGTTGTAAAGAGCTTGGTAACTTTTCTTAGGGGAGCGATATATTTAAAAGATTGCACCATATGAATTTGCCGATGTGAAATATGTCTTTGATAATATTCATAGGGAAATTGTTTAGGTAATCATTTATTGGTTTGACCAGTTTATGGAAGGTGGCTCGATCTAATGGGAAATAAAGAGTTTCTGGTGTTTGTAGCTTTGGGTGGGAGGCAGCCCTCTGTCAGGTGTTAGAGCTGAACTTGTTTCTGATAGAACATATCTTATTGATACAACAGTAGAGTAATTCCTCTGTTGACTGACATTTAGATTATGAGTTACTACGAGGGGGAGAGTGGTGTACTGAATGTGCAAGAAGAGTGAGCAAAAAGGAGTTAGGTATGCTGTTAATTTATTCTTGGTTAGAGTTGGATTTTGCTGATAGCATGACATGTTTATTATCTTTTCTCCTCCTTTTGAGGATTGTGCGGATTATAGGGCATTTTAATAGTTATAATTCATTTTACACATTTCTGATCATTCTATATTGCATAGGGAATACGAAAACTACGGTTGCCTTGGTCTGTTAAGGGCTGGAGTGGGGACAGTTAAATGTTTACCATGTTCATGTATTTATGATCATTCTTGACATGTTCTGCTTTGTTATAGTAGTGATGAGCTCTTGGGGTATTGTAAATAGCTGTTTTCTTACAGGACACATCCCAGTTTTCATCCTGGTATTATTGTTGGTCATGATTAAAAGATGAGACCTGTTCATGCCAAAACCGTTCTGAGGTTGCTTGTGATTGTTGTCCAGAGTGCACTATCCTCATGTAATGTACAAGGGTTTCACGGGCTGCTGTTCATCGGATACTAGAGAGTCGCAAATCTAATGTATAAGCTGTGTTTAAAGTAATGAAATGTTAAAGTTAACTACACAAGGCCTAGCTGTGTTTTCAATTGCACATTTAAAATATGTGTCCTGTGCAGAATGCAGAGTGAAGCTCTATGTACCCAACAGCCTCAAATGTTACCTTCAGCTTTTCAATTAATTGAATGAATTTCAGTTAGCTTATTGGGCCTGCTCACTCTGTAACATTTTAAAATGTGTTATTTTCTGTTCATGTTTTTCCTGAGGAGTGGACGAATTTCAACTGTAAATAAATGAAGGCCGTATCCACTGGCCGAAAGGAAGTGCTGTTAATAATTTTGAATGTGCTTTGTTTTCTCCCATAATTCATATTACAGGTCTGTTCAATGGCTGTAGAGAAAAAGTCATTCAACCATGTGATGTGTTATTTGCTTTATTACTGGTTATATTTATGTATCTTCATGTTCATACCACAGTGACTGTATGGTTACTCTGCCTAAAATCCATAAAAACTCTTAATTTGGAAGACAAGCCAAGGTTTCTTTCCAACCCTCTTATAGGGCAGACTTCATGTTGGTCTGGCCATTGACTAAATTAGTGCTTAGCTTCCACTGCCATTGTGGAATTTACATGTATTTGCAAAACGAGCATTTTTACTTGATTGACTAACCATATCTGTTTGCCTTTTAGCCATATCTTATTGCCTTCTGTAATGATTCTTAATTTAAAATAAACCATCATGGTTTGCACTTTGAATTTTGTCTAGTGTGGATCTTCTTGTATGGATTCTCCTATGTGAATTACTTTGGGTTACATGGTATTGTGCTTAGGGCTCTCATCGTTAAAGATTCACATATAGCCCCAATCTAACAATCTGTCCTTATAATGTCATAAAGCGCCGACAGTATCAATTGGTTGCTTGGCTTTTGTGGGAACTGACACACAGCTGACATCAAGTCTGTGGGTGAATATTTTTTCTGGCTAGTCAGAAACAGAAACAGTGGAAGACTAGGAATTTAAAACAGAAAAAGGAGGGATGTGAGAAAATCTCAACTTTGTAAGGGGATGTTCTAGGAGACAGAGAAGGGATCTCAGGCTGTAGAAAAGGAATATATGTATATCTGGAGGAGTGGATAAACACAAACATATTCATTTGAATGCCTTTAATGTAGTACTCTCGGTATGCAGTACCCACGGATTCAATCTATTTGTACACCCCATAATCTGAAATCGTAATAGTTAAATTACACTTATTTCTATTGTGCTGTTACATTTATGCACTCTCTCATGCAGATTTATATGGAACATCGATTTTAAGGCAGTCTGCATTCTCTACCTAGCCTCCTAAGAAAAAGGACACTATGCCTACAAGTTAAATTCAAGCAATACAAACTAAACAGAAAACTGTGCTCCAGGATTGCACCACATATCATCATACCATCTTATCATAGAAAATCCGTAGGATGCACTGCTTTCTCAGTACAAGCTGCCAAGCTCTGAAACTCAGTACCAGCCAGCACTGGAAGCACAGGAGCAAATACAATCCTGAAGACAGTTGAAAACTTGGCTATTTCCTAGGTAACTGCACCACCTGAATCCCTGCAACAGAGCCCAGCAAACAGTCATACGCGCAGGTGCAATCCTTAGTTTACTATCCACGAATTGCCAACAACTCAACCAGCAAGCTGCTTTCATTGTGCAGGTAAGCAAAAAAGAACTGACCTATGGTTTTCCGTGGCATTATAAAGTTATGTACTTCCATATATCAGTTATGGTCTACAATAATACTAAAACCATAAGACCCAGCAGTCAGCAACAAATTGCAGCTTATACCTACTAAATTTACATAATCTGTATCTGCTATGAGGGTTGCCCATAACCAGCACTGCACAACCACAAAAATAAACATCACCAACTGGAATAACTGAAGAGATTGCTGGACAATCTTGGAGGATTTTGTTGTAGTTCATTCACTGAAGATCCTTAATATCTATACAATCTGACCGCTTCTTTACGTCTCACATTGACACTAAAATAGGGAATGATTATAAAAATGCCCTTCCCAACAGATCTCTCCACTTCTCTCTTCCTCAAACCATGCAAGCTCAGGTCAACAACTATACACACAATCTCAGATTGGACAACCCAGTGCATTAACCAGCTAAGCAGACTATGTCATATGAAATAGCATAAAGGACCTGCAGAAATGTTCAAAGTTAACAGTATACTGAAAACCGCAAAACTGTATGTATGTATCTTACACTTCTTCATCATTTAACACACTGCTATGCACTGCATCCCATGACACGATAACCGCACATCAATGGTTATCATGCATGACATGTAAACATTTCCTACATAGGATCATAATAAATACAACATCCTTCCAGTCCCACACCCTACATGGTGTAGCATGCTTCTCGTGTAGGCAATCGCTTTAGTGCACCACATAGGGGTAGGAAGTGCAACACAAATACTGCAATACAATACAATACAATGAATATCGCTCTGACTCTTGCAATACAATTCCTGATGAGAGGCTGAAATTACAGACCTCCAGTAGATACATTATGAATTTAACAAGAAAAAAGTACAATGTTCTACATTACATTGGCTATCAAAATGTATGTACTTAACAACATTATTTTCATCCTTTCTATTATTTTGTCTTTGGCCATGTACACAGTGCTTAAATTGAGCTGGAGGTGGCCACCTGCACCTATGTTTCCTCATCAGACATTTTATGATAGCAAGAGAGGGAAAAACATACAAACCAAAAAGACGGAGAAAGAGAAAGACGGAAACACCGTCACAAAGGGAGAAAGCAAGTACCTGCAACAGTGGGATAAGGTGGGAGGGAGTGTCGCGTAGTGGAGTAATGAGGCTTGAGATGAATAGCAGACTACACAACTTTGGTATTTGGTGTGCTAACATTTTATTGCACCAGCCACTGGCTTCTGACCAGAGCTTGGGGCACCGGCACTCATTCACTTACAAATTAAACACTACATGTACAGTGTTCTGCTGCCTTTTGGCTAGGAATAGAAAGACAGTATAGATATACATAGCTACAAGCTACATTATGTGTTCAGGTGTTTGTAACTTCTTTTCATTTCATAAAGGACCTCCAAACATTGATATTTAATTATGGAACACAAATAACTAAATAATTTTAATATAATTTAATTTTAATAGAAAATAAGTTACCAAAGCATGCACTAGTGATGCCCTTGTACAAAAACCATTTCTTGCCCTTGCTCTGTTAGGGCCACAATTTGATCTTACACAAAATGGCAGCTAGGTCCCTTCTTTGAACCTGAAAGTAAGGTCCAATTTCCGTTGGCCTAACATTCTCAAGGAGGCTGTACCCAGTTTCAAATGTGGGATTGCCCAACCCACTCTATCTCTACACATGCTCTCATTATGAGAGCACAAATTATGGCAATTATGTAGTAAATGATACACTGATGCCCTCTTTTGGGCGTAGTCCTTTCTGCAGTGTCTCCCTCAGATTTTTGCATTCTGTAGAGGAACCCGTTTTTGTTGGCATGAGGACTCTGTGCATGTTTTCCCTGCTAACCAGTGGTAAATTGCTTGTGTTGTCCCCTTAAAACATGGTAACTTTGACCTAGACCTAATTGGCACTTTTAATTTACTTGTAAGTCCCTGGTAAATGTTACTACATGTACCCAGGCCCTGTAAATTGAAACTACAAGTGGGACAGCAATACTCATTGTGCCAACTACCAAAGTAGCCTCGAGTTTCAGGCCTGCTACTGCAGCTAGTAGTAAGTAGTGCAGGTTTAAACTGCCATTTTGACCAAGCAAAATAAACCTTTTGCCAGGCCTAAACCTTCCTTTTACTTATACATCACCCCTAGGGTAGGCCGTAAAGGCTCATAGAGAAGGGTGGATTGTATTTAAAAAGAAGGACATGTGTACTTAAGTTGTACATGTACTGACGGTGAAAACTCCTAAAGTCATTTTTCACAGTTTTAAGGCTTACCTCTCCCATTGACTGACACTGGAATACCTTATTACATTTAATATGTCTTAACTCTAGATTGGGAGCAGAAAGAGATATGCTGTTTACACTTAAATTAAATTGCAATTTAATATCCTCTTTAATGGTAAAGTTGTATTTTAGGTTCCAATTCTGAAAATGCACTTTTAGAAAGATGGCATTTTTGTGTCCTAACCATTTGTGTCTTCTGTCTGTGTACTGGATCACATGACTGCAAATGGCTCTGCTGTTGAGTTTTGTGTATTGCTTGCAGGCAGTAACACAAAGTGGGGTTAGGTGTGGACAGATTGGAACATGTGGATAGGATGATTGGGAGGAGCTGTACCATGTCCCACTTACACTTCAAAGGGTTTGCACACACTTAGGAATCTGACACCAGGCCTTTTGTCACCTCAGTTAGTTTGAAGCCTTGACAGGGGAAGGGTAATAACTTAACAGAACCATATGTGGGGGTAGAATAGGGAATGCCCCCACACAACAGCTGGCACCATGTATAAACATTGGGCCTCCAGAGCCATTCTTCAGTACACTCCTGGTCCTGTTTTAGATTCACAAGAAGGACTGATGTGCTGCACTGCTGCCAGAAAGTCTGCCCTGCTGCTGAAAGGACAGCCTTGCTGCCCTACTGCATGAAGAAGGAGGACTGCCCTGCTCCCTGAACCCAGGACCACCAAAATAACTCCAAGGGCTGGTTGGCTGTCCTCCTGTGTGAGCAACAGGGACATAACATGCTTCTTAGGTCTTGAACCCTGCTGCTAGCCTCTGCTGAAGGGAGTCCTAACCCTCCAAGCGATGCCCTCCAGGTCCTGGACCGTTGGTTTAGTGCTGGAGTGGCCTCTTCCTACTAGAATCTAAAATCTGGGACTTAAAAATGTTTTCACCAAAAAGTGCTCTGAGAACCAACAGGAGACCAGGACCTACTTGCAAGCCATTCCGATGAAGGTACATAGCCGGTGGTATTGACATTGCTGTAGCTCCCACAGCATTCTTCTCTGCAGCAGCAAATCCTCTTTAGGAAGACCTCCCAGCAGCGGTTTTCAGCTCGGTGGAGACTTCTTCGGCTACAGCCTCCAGTCTCCTCCAGTTGTTTGAATTCGAACTCCAGAAAAGCTTCCAAGTCAGAAAGTAGAAATCTTCTTCGGGCTTTTTGACGACCAGCACTCCATCAATGACGATGACCTCCTCCGCCTGGAAATCCAGCTGCTCCAGCTGTGAGACTTTTCCAAGCTTTGCCAAGACCTCGTCCAGTAGCTCCCCATCGTCAATGATGCTTCCTGAGATACAACCTGCTGACTTGCTCTGCTTTGACTCTATCTTCTCAGTCCGAAAGGAAGCAGAGACTGGGCCCAATCCATATTTTGTATCCTTCACAGTAATCCTTAACTTCTGACTTTGACCTGGTCTTTTGCGAATAATTACCAGCGGGTGGCACTTTGATCTTTAGATGCTATTTTTCACACACATTTTTTAAAATTCATAACTTCGGTTCTACTGATTGGCTTTAATCCATTTGGTGTCATTTTATTCATTAAAGTACACTCTATTTTTGTGAATTGGTTTGAGTTTTTTCTTCTCTTGTGTTGTACTTTATAACTGTTTGTGTACTGCATAAATACTTTACACATTGCATCTCGGTTAAACCTGGTTGCTTTTATTCCAAGCTACCAGAGGGTTAAGCACAGGGTAATAGAGTCACTTTTGTGGTTCATCCTGATAACCATTGTGGTTGTTCCCTGAGTGGGGCTTCCCCCCTCCTCAATCAAAAACACAATTTCATCTGTTCTCATTATAATTTATGTGGGAACATCAAATCGATATTTTTGTACCAGGAATTACCAACATGCAAAAAATGCACCATTCTCACATTTTCCCATGAGAAATGAAGAATACCTGCATGAGTTTGCATATCCACATCGATAAATTGATAGACTGTGGAGAAGAGAAGTCTCAGGGTTGATGTGAGAGGACTGACTGAGCTCCTACAAGGACCAAATGATCTGATCACAAAGATAAATGGCTTTCATTAAGGACGATCTGACTCACTCTTAAGAGCTTGACACAAGCAGTAAGACATTGCTTAGTGAAAATGCACAGGGCAAATTTACTAATTCCTTACTCAACACATCACCGCAACCAAATTGACTGAATCTGTTGTACAAGGAGGAAAACAAGGCAAGTAGCCATATCTATTAAGATTGCTGTCATCCCCTGGCTGGCACTCTTTCTAGGCTGCCTTGTGTGACAGACAGCCTCGCACAATTGTGCAGAAGCAAATGTGAACTGTTTAGCATAGTGGTTGCACTGGAAGCATACCCTCCCAGTCCAAATTCCTCCACTTGGACACAATTCCAAAGACTTCCACACACTGGATATGTGCTGTGCACTACAACACACATACAATATGTGTTTTTTTTTTAGAAATGACATTCATACCACCCAGAGTTTCCACACTTCTCCCCTTACTACTGCCTGCTTGAAAGAGGTCTTGATATCAACCTATGTATGTTTTGCGCTGATCTGCCCAACTAACACTCATTAACTTTAAATAATGCAAAGCACTCTTTATAGTAGGGAAATGGTATCTTTGCAGCACAAAATCCTTTTTGGCCTGGAAATTAAATCAATCAATATCAATATATATCTTTATTCAGTTACATTTAAAATCATAATAGCATACATAAAATCATGAATACAATACATAAAAGCTATGCATTCTATGAGGAAAATGCTTAAAAGGTTTACAACACAATTAATCTTCCTGTTAACTCCTGAGGGTAATTATGGCTCTTAAAAAGCATACAACATTTAAAAGAGTGAACTCATTTGGTAGCATCTGTAAAATCAAAAGGGCAGGGCAAACTTGTGAGATGCCTCTATCTTTAAGTAAGAGGACAATAAAGGTTCTCCTGGGCACATTGTAAAATTTACAAAAAATGATAAACTGCATTGTGTCCTGCAGAGGCCTATTTTCGCAGCCGCAGGGACCCAGGGATTTAAAATCATATCAACCTCTAGGATGAACTAAAGACAGATGCAATAGTTTGAATCCAATTCTTACAAGGGAAAATCTGTCCCTTTTTTTCAGTAGAGCTAAGTAGGGCTTGCATTGAAGCTCGCAGCTCCTTGGAACGGGTGCTGTGCAACACATCATCGATGCAGGACCTCGCAGCCACTGCTGAAAAATGCATCCTCGTGCGGTACCTCGCAACGCTCCACTACCTGGATTCAAGGTACTCTGTTTAGCCAGCCTAACTTGGTCCCTATAACCAGCCCGCACTCCATCATGGTTGAGCTGAACTTGTGATTGCGTCCCAGTCCAGCGCATCCAGATAACCACAGTTAGCTCTTTGTGCTTTTAGGAACTATTTTCACTTAAATCTTTACAATTGTATATCACCTGGTCTACTGATTCATTTTTTGTCTTTTTGGTCTCAAATAATTTATTACATTTTACTATATTTTTTCAAATTGGTTTGGTATTATTCTTGTATTGTGTTTTCAATTTATTACTCTTTGAGGTGCTACATAAATACTTTACACATTGCCTCTAAGTTTGATTTGATTTGATATTTATAAAGCGCAGCATTCACCCGAAGGCATCAAGGCGCTAGAGACCAGCCGTACATACCCTGGAAAGTAGAAAAAGAGAGAGAACTCCAGCTCACCGCTAGACTGTGAACAACCAGGTTTTGAGGGCTTTTCTGAAGGGGAACAGAAGGGGGATAGATCTGAGAGCAAGGGGTAGGGAATTCCAGAGTTTGCTTGCTGCCACCGAGAATGCCCTGTCCCCCCACTTCTTCTTCTTGGTTCTTGGTACCGATAGTTGCATTTGGAGCGAAGAACGTAATGGTCTGCTGGGAAAGTGCCAATTGAACATAGTCTTCAGCCTTGAAGGGTAGGGAGCATACAATGATTTATGAACCATGCAGAGAGATTTAAAACTAATGCATTGTTCAATGGGAAGCCAGTGCAGGTGTTCTAGACCCTTCCTGGCAGATTGTTTTCTGGGAATGTCCAGAATGAGTCTTGCCAGAGCGTTCTGCAGTACCTGAAGTTTGTGCTGCAAGCTCTTATTAGCAGCCAGGTACAGAGCATTACAGTTATCAGGTCTGGACATTACCAAGGCCAGTGCTACCTGTATCCTAGCTGGTCGTTGGATAAAAGGGAAGATTTGTTTTAACATCCTTAAGTTAAGTTAAGCCTGACTGCTTTTGTGCCAAGCTACCAGAGGGTTAAGCACAGGTTAATTTGGGGTTTGCTTGTGTTTTACCCTGACAAGAATTGTGGTTGGTGTTTGAGCAGGGTTTCACCCCCTCCCCTCCCCCTCAACCAGTAACCGAATTTCTTACAAGGGCAAATTTGAGAGAGACAAGGAAGAAATGTGAATAGGAAAAACACCTTTCATGGCTCATGTGTCAGATGCAGTTCAAAGATTCATTTCAGTAACAGCACTAGTGGTCATGCCATAAATAAATGGTGTAATAAATTTAAGAAAATAGGATGTTTCTACAGCATATGCTGAAGTGGTGTTTCTGTCAAGGTTAGCAATGTATTTGTTGAAATGGAAGAAAACACTCAGAATGTTAGCAATTTGGTGTTATAGAAGTGAATGGTAGTTTCGAAGCTAAAGCACTGAATTATGTAATAAGCACTGGGAACATTTAAATTGAGTTCATGGTAGATTCTAGTTCATCTATAACAATACTTTCTGCGAAACCATATCAGGAGAAATGGGAGAATGTCTCTTTAGCAATTTCTGATGTTCACCGAAAAGCTTATGGGGAATTTGACATTTGCATGGTTGGGTTCTTCACAAATAAATTGGTGTTTGAGTAAAGAAAAATTGAAGTGGCAGGGAATGGCAGAGACATATTAGGGTGGCAAGATTGGGCAAAATTAGGAACCATACTAAAACTGGGTATAGTGTGTCCTGTTACTTATGGGAGGTACCTCTATTAAATGTAGAAGTGGCAAGCATACTGAAGATTTTGAATCTTTCAAGTATGTTTTTAATTTAGGAGTTAGTTCTGTGCACAAAGTGGAACACACTATTCAGGTAAAGACAAATGTTGAACCTATTGTACACAAATTACAGCAAGTACCTTTGAGTTTGAGACAGTACCTTAAAATACTGCTTGCTGCCATGTAAAATTCCAAGTATTTTTCTATTCTTGATTGAAGATCTGCTTACAATCAGGTCTTACTTTCAAAGCACTCACCAAGTCGAGCAACTTTTATCGCACCATTTGGTATTTATAAGTGTTTGAGGTTACTTTTGGTTTGGCTTCAGCTGCAAGCGTATTTCAAAGATTGATGGGTGCTTCTTTTAGTGGTCCAAGTGGGATACAGTCATTTCAAATTGACTTTAATCCATGCTACTTGCAGAGCAACACAATGAGATATTGAAGAAGGGACAAGAAAACTAAAGGAAAAATGAATGACAGTCACAAAGGGAACTTCAAACTTTCACCAATTCAATGGAATATTTGGGACATGTGGTATCGTCTGATGGTTTCAAGTCTAAAAATGACTTCGTAATAAAGGCACTCAAGGATGTTCCTCCACCAGAAGATAAGAATGCATTCCGATCTTTGTTGCTTATCAAAAATTTTATATTTTGAAAGAAGTTAAAAGGTAATTGGTTCAGCCTTGACCATCGGAGAGGAATTTGAGCAACAAATTAAGATGTTTTGCTCAAGCAGCATCTGAGTTGACTTTTAAAAGTAGTATTCTGTTATGTGGGAAGTGGTTTGTGTCTCCTGATATGTTATGGGAAAAGTTAGTTGGCATAGCACATACTAGACACCTAGGCATTTCTGCTATGCAAAAATTGTCAAGTACATGTTATTGGTGGCGATCATGTCAAAAGGTTTGTTAATAAGTATGAAATCTATCTTATTTCAGGCAAACATTGGAAAAGTCATCAAAAACTGTTACATAATGTTGAACTACCCAATTCACCTTTGTATAAAGCGGTCATTGTTTTTTTCAGTTCCCGTTTCTATTTTATCTGCAAATATAACATTTTATGTGATTTTTACTGTAAATTTCTGTACTAAAACTTTTTTGTTTTTCCGTGACAGAAGTGGTGATTGCATTTCTTACAGAATTTATTTTCTTAAAAGGTGTTTCTAAATGTCTGATATCAGACAATGGCACACATTTTATGTCTGATAAAGGCCAAACGTTTGGTACACAGTTTATAGTCCTTCTTCTAATAGTCTAGTAGAAAGGTGTAATTGATTCAATAAGAAGGGTATACAAACAGCTATTTCAGCTAATTTGGATGTGCAGAGGTATTTGCATGAAAAAGTTTGAGCTTATGTGAACACTCCACATTTAACCACTGGTGAAAGTCCATTTTCTCTTTTATGTAGTTGTAGAGGTGGAACTAAGTTGAAACTGACATTTTGCAAGAGTCTTATCATTTCTTTAACAGCCTATGTGCAACAGAAGATTAAAGATAGAGTTGAAAACAAGCAGTCTTTGTACAAGGAAGGCCATGATGAATGAAAAAGAACAAAAATAATCAGGGCAAATATAGATGACTTGGTTTTAATTAGGAAATCTTGGAAGGTTGTGAAGAGTTATCATGAGTTCCCTGTAGGGCCCACTGTAGTTTCTCCCCTATGTTAGCCTAACTGCACATGTAGTAGGCCGCTTTTGCTTTGTACATGTTACAAAGTAACACTCTTGTTTTTGTGCCACACTGTTATTTTCTAAATAGGCTGCACTTGTTTTGTTTTCAGCTTTTCTGCTGGGATTCAGTCTGAACATTTTCGTACAAGGTCAAAAAACATTGTGCCCTGTTTTTCTATGTGGTTGGACACTAACACCTAGACGTAATAGAGAAATCCAGCAACTGTTTTTGAACATGACAATTCTTATCATATACGCTGAGACTTGTTGTTCTGAAAATATAGAAGAGAGATGCTTGCAGAAAAAAGGTCCTGAGACAAGGAAGCTGCACGTCTGAGATGTAGACAAACTGATTATGACTTTCAGGTATGGGGGTCCAGCACTAATCCCAGAGATTCTAATACAGCACTGTGCTCCCACGCTATGAATGGTCTTTTCATTGTGTACAGTTTTTTAATCATGCTAATCCCATTGCTGGCTTGCAAATGTTTTCTAATTGCAACACAGTTGCTTCATGATAGAGCACAATAGTTTCAATAAATATTGTAACTTTTTTTCGTGTCTCTTTTCTGTTTATTGTGGATACGTATGGGTGAGAGAACAAAAGGTGATGACCTGGTGCTTCGACCCCTGAGAGGGTTCAGAGTGTTGTGTTCTCGGGTGCTAACTTAACTGTCGCTCTGGAAGGTTAGGAGGGCAGGTAAAGCACTATGAGTTAGTCTGGATTTGGGCCCATATGTACTGAGGTGGTATGGTGACTAATTCCCTACATACTGATGTTCTGTGATCCCAGGCATAGTTCTGTTTCTAAACAGAATCCCTGTAACAGAGTGTGACTAAGAACAGTGGTGAGGTACTTGTTGTGAAAGTTACAGAACATTCAGTGTTGATTAGTGGTAAGAGTTCTGGAACATGCGTGGTGTGATGCGGCTAGAGGAGGAACAAGCTGAACTCATGAAAACAAAGTGTGATTTGAATGAGGAAATTTGTTATTGGATAAGTGATGCTCATTTGTCAAAGGATGCACAAAGTGAATGTGTAGTATTTTCTTGACAAAAGTGTTAAACTTATTCCTATGTCAGGTCAAAGTGGATGAGCTGTTGGAACAAACAAGTTGTGATAAACATACAGCAAAAAGACAAAGCAAAGTGCCTCACAAATACAAAGGCTTTGTGGTGTGTTGAGTTATATTATTTAGCATAGCATATTATTTAACCAGCATTGTAGTTCTTGCATTATTCTTCAAGATTTATCAGTTGTAGGTAAATAAATATATATGGTTGTGTGTGTGTGTGTATTTGTTTTTTTACTTTTAAAAAAAATAAGGAAGCTTGTGGTATATATCAGAATGTTCACTTTTACTTTAATTTATTAAGCTTTTACGTGAGTGTTCTAACCTGTTGACGGTAGACTCATCTGGAACGGTCCACCTGCGTTTTTGTCAACTCCTACTAGCTATGGGGAATAAAACTTGATGTAATCATCCACTCTTGGTCGTCCTGTGTCCTTCATCCGTACTTCATGGCCAAAGTGACAGCTAGTCTTCGTAGTGTGTCTGCCTAAAGGAGCAGCGAACTTACTGGGCAAGCAGGATATTTGTGTGCCACAAAGTTAGTTTATGTAACAAAATTGTCTGCATAGAAAATGTAACAATTCTTTAACAGGTCCTCTCTTTTCATAACTAAGCTTCCAACGGATGCACCGTTTTTAAAATTGGTGAACATTTTCTTAATATTTTCAATCTATAGTGGTTATTATGTAGTATCATCTGCTGGAAGCTGCACAGTGAAAAAAATAATAATATATGTTATTAAGGTCAACCAAATTTATTTTGGTTCGGTCTCATAGATGAAAGAGTTAGTCCAACATACAAACACCCACGACTTCAATAATTTAAACGTAATAATAATCATGGATGCCACTATGTGTAACTGGGAAAATATGAACCAGAGTCTTGGACTACCTGTGCTGCAAGCAGATCCCTGCTGCCCGTCACTGTAGCTTCTTATATTCTCCTAAAAGGAAGGTGATGTTTCAGCAGAACTGAAGAAAGCAAGGGCTGATATCTAGCATAACTGCAAGTGGTGCCTTTAGGGAGGTTGGCATAACAATCTTGGTAGATTACTAAACAAAGTTTATTGAGGCAACTGCAATATGACGTCTCTGTAGAGTAGAGCTCCTCTGTATTCAGTAGACGCGGAATTACGCTGGTGTGCGCCCTGAGCTGGAACATTAGTCACATTTCTCCTGTCTCTACTGTTTTATAAATGAATGCATTTCAAGGATTCATGGAAAAGCAGTGCTTTCATAAATATTGTTTTTATTTAGGAATTCCATTTGCTGTTGAGAGACAGAAAAAGCAAATCTCCAACACATGCATTTGGAAGTTTTGAAGAAGACTGTTCAGAGGCATATGTCACTGTTCCCTGTCCAATGTATACATGACTATGTTATTTTCTTTCCTTCTTTTCGTTATCCGCCTGCGCTCCTTCCTACGCAGTCGGATGAGATGTTTTATCTGTGTATGCGTGTATAGGACTCTCTACAATAGCACGTTTATATGGCATGCGAGAGCCACAACTCTACAAGGCCACAAGCTTGTTCTAGGAAATGCGTTGGCGAGGGGATATTAATGTGTTTTAAAAAGAATGCCACAACTCAAGCAAGGTGTATGGGAAAACCACGAAAAGCACGAACGCTTCAAACCTCAGTGTCTTGATCGAAAGAAATGGTTCTAACAGTAAAGATGCATTGCTTTTTTCAATACAAACAAAAAAATCAATGGCGGTTCCTTAATAATCGGTGTAAATCACGTAGAGTAATCCACTTCAAGATATAGACTATAGAAATAGAAAATCAATAGACAAACTATCTGGAGTTCCGAGGAAATGGCGCACCAAGTGTGACTGACTCCACTGGCCCTTTATGAACAGGACGCATGCTGATTTGCTCATGGTTTGTTCTATGGAGGGAAAGAGAAGTAGGACAAGAACTGAACGCTAAAACCAGAATTAATAGTAGTTAAGACTGATTTCAGTCATTGTCTGTGTGCTAAGTGAGTCTCCCAAAGTGATTCGGTTGTTCCCATATGTTAGTTTCGGTTGTACCATAACATTGGGGAGAGGATGTGGCCTAACTGCTAGGGCAGTCGGCCTCGAATCTGGGGAACCAGCTTGAACTCTCGGCAACGACTCTAAACATCCAGGGGCTTATTTACAAGCCCCTTGCGCCACCTGTACGTCACTTTTCCCATGTTAAAAATGACGCAAAAGTGGCGCAAGGGGCTTGTAAATAAGCCCCTCTGTGATTCTGGGCAAATCACTTAGGAGCAGATTTACAAGCCCCTTGCGCCTCCTTGCGCTGCCGTTGCATCACTTTTTTTGACGCAACGGCAGCGCAAACAATGCGGCCAATTTACAACGTGACGCATCTCGGGAGATGCGTCACGTTGTAAAGCCCTGTGTCACATTATACCTGCGTCAGGTATAATGTATGGAGGATGGGCGTTCCCACGCAGGAAGGCCACGTAAAAGTGACGCAGTGAAATCTACAAGATTTCCCTGCACCACTTTTGGGACACCACTGCATCAAAACCTTACGCCTGCTTGAAGCAGGCGTAAGGATTGATGCAGTACAGTAAGTATAGGCTTCAAAATACATTGCTGGAGTTGCGTCGTGCTTGCGACACGACTCCAGCAATGCGTGACTTTTGGGCCAACAGATACGTCAGAATTTCTGACACATCTGTCAATGCTTGCGCCATGGTGCGCCGTATTGTAAATACGACACATCCATGGTGGCGCAAGGGTATCGCAGGCTGGCGCAGGGAAACTGACACATATCTACAGATGCGTCAGTTTCTTGTAAATCTGCCCCTTAATCTCCCCCTGCCTAACAAAAAACATGAATGCGTAACACAACTGGTACTCATGTAAAGTGCTCTGAGTCTGATACCTTCGGGTCATGCTCGCACTATATAAAACTCCCCACTCCCCCCCCAAAAAAAATCTAATCTCAAGCCGATTCTCATGGATGAAATTCAACAAGTCCCAAACACATTTTGGGAGTGCAGAGGGCAGGGTCTACCAAATTTGATTGGACGTTGTCATTAAGGTCGAGACCAAGATAGTTCTGGGTGCGGGAACACTGCCCTGAGTAAATCTTGTTATTTACGATTGATTCAAACCATTTCCAGTCATCTCTTTTTGCCCATATACTGCTATATGTCTCAAGGACTGCTAGAAATTAGAACATCTCCTACATCTCTAAGGCACAGTAGCCTGACACTCCTTCATCTGATATATACATGATGCAAGTACTATGAAACAGACCCTAAATGATACTTTTTATGTAAAATGCGGCCAGGTTAATCTTAGTTATTACACCATTACTTCATTTTTGTTAGTTGATTGATCTAGTAAGTGTGTTCAAATTTCCCAGTTTTCCCCACTGTCTGTGATGTGAAGAGTAACCCTCTGCCTCTACTGAAGGTGGTGGACAGTGGTGGACAGTGGTTGTCTGCTGCAGGACGTCCCAGATGTGGGTAATGAACAGTGGGGGCTATCCACAATGGTGGAGGAGTGTCACCCAACTGCCTGGTTCAGAGCCAGCAAATGTAAAATAAAATGATGTTCGTTTTATTTTACACTTGCCAGCTCTTAGCCAGCGATGTTGGGAGGGGCGGGTCGAGGCATGGGAGGGGGGAGGGGAGTGCTACGTGCACCCCACAGACTCCCTGGGCTGCGCAGGGTGTCTTTTCTGCCTGCTCAGACCAATCGCCGTGCTGCTCTGCAGCGTGGGGATTGGACAGGGAGTCTGTCTCAGGTACTGCTGGGACCAGCAGGCAGGAAGAGGAGAGACGGCACGAGGAGACACGATGCTGGAGGCGGCAAAATGTAAGTTTATTTATTTATTTTTTAAATATTGTATTCCCCCTTGTCACCGCGCAACGCCTCCCACGCGACCCCACCCTGCCCACCACCATTTGTTCATGGGGGCCACCGCTGGTAATGAGATGGAAAGGCATCATAGCTGAGACTGATTCCTTCTTGTGTCTTCCACATACGAGGGAAAGAGATGTTAATATGACACAGACAGTGAGAAGCATGGGGGTTTGGCAGGGGAGCCACGACAGATGCTTATGCTGAAGCAGCGGGGGTAGGCAGGGCACAGTGTGGATGACTAGGGATGGGTACGAAACACAGACACAGATTTCAGACACTGAACCTGTGTTGCTCGAGACTACATTTAGAATATCAGGTGCAAACTGGGTGGGTCAGAAGAGATTAGACTCACAGCAGTACTAAGAGGATTGGAACAAGAACCCCAAATTAAAATCCTGTAAATTTTATTTGAATGCTGCTGACGAACTCCATGTATACCAGGTAAGAATGAAGTTGAAGGGGACTGTTTTAATGAGGGCATGGCCAAAGGAAACCTAAGTGTGGCTTCTTTAACCAGGTTAGCCTCTTGGGCTGTACTCAGCTTGTCAATTATTCACCCACCTGTTCCATTTTGAGAAAGTGAGTTTGGACATAGATGCATGAGTGGTTAACACTCTAGTTTTCTCAGGGGTACCACCTGCCCTGGGTTTCTCATTCTTTTCCTACTCGTAAATCTGCATCATCAAGTTTACAGGCATCCAAATCCCTCTTCTATCCATAAAGCAGGAGTGATAGGGTTACTTCTAACAGCACCATACTGTAGGAAAGAGCCCCTTTTTGTCATGGTCAGCATATATTGTGTCACGACAAGGGACCCCTCACCTAACTCATGCAGACTGCCTTTGCAGGGTGCATTTCTTGGTCCAGACAAAAGTGAAAACACAACATGGCACTCACCCCTGTGTGCTGTGCCTGTAGACACTGCATGCAGTATGGGTAGGGCACTGCTACAGCAGGCCTTACAGCCCTAAGGCAGGGTGCACTATACTACACATGTGGACATATCTGCATGAGCAGATATGCCCCTAAGGTGGCCTGTTCACTTACTGTCAGTACAAGTGACGAGGGAAGCCATTTTAAGTACATGTGCTGGGCACTAGTAAAAAACGAGTTCCTCAACTACATGATGGCTTCACTGAAACCAAAGATGTTTGGTATCAAACATCTTGTATTAATAAACCCACACTGATTCCAGTGATGAATGTATTAATGCATGCACCCAGAGGGCAGCTTAGAGGTGCCCCCTGAAAACCTACCAACTACTTGTGTGCTGGGTGATAGAGGTTTACTATATCTAAGGGTCACTGCACTTAAAACCTATAAGTCACCCCTATAGCAGGCCTTTACAATCCTGAAGGCAGGGTGCTTGGTTCTAAGGGAGAGAGTACCCCTGCATGAGCAGGACACCCCTGCAGCCAACGGAGTCCATTCTCCCGGGTTGTCAGTGAAGCAGCCATATACAATATATAGAGGGGCATTACGCGACCGCGTAATGACCAACTCTAAAACTGCTGAAACAAACCCTATCATGTTTGGTGTTAAACATGTTGGAATCATACCCCCACACCGGTTACCGGTGTGGGAGGTATGATTCCACCCCTCAGAAGCGAGCTTCGTGGGGTCCCTGGTGTTTCCGGTACCAGCCTTCTAACTCCGGACAGCACAAAATGGTTGCTGCCGACCAGAGACACATTTCTGCCCTCCTGCTGCTGAGCCAAGCTCGAGCAGGGGAAGGCAGAACAATAGGCATCCTGTCACAGAGAGGTGTGACCACCTCCCAGACAGGATTTAGTGTATTAGGGCTGGGTGGGTGCGCTTGCCAGCGACTGAAAGTCTGCCTGAGGTGCATAGTCTAGTTCAAACTAGTCCTGGGAGCTGTTGGCTCCCGCTCTGGTGCGAAACTGGACAAAGGACATGGGAGTAACCTCCCACCTGTCCAGACCCTCCCCTGGGAGGGTCCCCTGAATCTTTCCAACCCTCTCCCGTGGGTACTTAAGGGCTTACCTGGCTGTAGGACCTTAGATTTGTTGTGGACAAGATTCTAACCTGAAACCACTGCACTTCAACTGTCTGGGCACTAGGGACTTCGCTGGACTTTGTTTGGGCCTGACTCCATCTCCCTCTCAGTCTGCTGCATCGTCTGTGCCTGTGCACCATATAGGATCGGTGCAGGACCTGTGGAGCATGAAAGACAACTGAAGATAATCTCCCTTGGAGTGAAGGAGTCACTCCCCTGCATTCGCAGGCACGGCAACACTGCTGACTGGTCTGCTGATCCCAAGCTCCTACGGACTCCTAAGGGTCCAACAACACACGAGGTGGGTTTCTACATCCTGTGAGGCCTGAGCTGCCCTCTCACCGAGTTTGAAGTCAGAATCCCTCGTGGGGGCTGCAATACCCGAACCCCTGTGCAACACGTACTTTTGCAAGTGCATGTGCTTGTTAGCAATTCCTTAACAAGTGCACTGGGCTGCTAGTAGACCCAACCGCTGGCGACTTCTTGCACAAAGATCTTCATCCACCTCACACCGAGTGCTCCCTGGCTTGCTGTTTTGTGAAGCTGCTCGAGGTTCTCTTGCAACTCCTGTGCCTCCGGCCAGCGGGTCCATTTGAGGGTCAACTTTGCTTTTCTTGGGCTCTCCTGGTTTCTCCAGGCTTGCCCTGACTCCCCTGTTTGTGGTGAGTCTCCTCGACCTTGCTGGTCCAAACCGTACACTTCCTTGACCTTCTGCGTGGGTTGCCATTGCCAAGGCTTGTTGGTGCTCCCGCCAGACACCGACCCCTCAGCACTCGACATCCTTTGTTGGACAGCTCATATCCAGCTCCTGGTCATCCTCGATGTTGCCTGGTCCCAGCAGCTGCAGAGTCAAAGTCATCATCAACTATCCTGAAGCACCCAACATCGGTGGGCATTCATCTACCGAGCCCCTGGTCACTCCCAGGTGACCCAGACTCTGTCCCCTCTGCTTTCAGGTACTCTTCAACAAGAATCCACATTTGGATTCCAACGGACATTCTTCTCCCTTCCAGCAGCGGCTCTTCTTCGAAGTCCTCCATTGGGTTCGATGGCGGTTTCCGACACCACTTCACACCTATGCACCTGGCTTCCTTGGGTTAGGTAACTTGGGTGCTTCGGTATCCACGGGTGGAGTGGCCCTCCAGCCTTCTGTCTACCGAGGGGTTTCATCGTAGTCCACTGGGAAGGGTCCTTAATCTCTAAAACTCCAACCACGACTTTCACATATAGTTGTACGGAGCATGCAGTCGTGTTCCACACTGCACCTGTCCTCCTTGGGGTCAGAATCTCCTCACCTTGGGTGGTTCCTTG
This sequence comes from Calotriton arnoldi, assembly GCA_963921515.1. NCBI lineage: Eukaryota > Metazoa > Chordata > Amphibia > Caudata > Salamandridae > Calotriton > Calotriton arnoldi. Next base: position 37,913 of record CAWUFW010021430.1, on the reverse strand, counting down.
GGGTCACAGCGATTGTACGTCCTCTTGACATTGTCCTGACTCGAGTCGTGGTTCTTATACCACTTTCTTAGTATATGGTTTGGTCCCCTCCTGGGGCCCACTGTGTATTAGTGCTACTTACTGTCATTTCTGTGCTTAAGTATTGTGTGCTTTGTGTCTATCTCCATGTAGGAGATACTGTAACGTACTAGATAGTGTTATAAAATAAATAACATATTTTTATAACTATTGTGTGGTTCTCTTTTCATTTAATCTATACTATAATATTGCATTCTGGGAAAACAAGCTGCTTTACACTCCTTCAAGACTTAGCCTGAGGGCTGCTCTCCACAGCTACCACCTGGATAGCTTTCTAAGGTTGTCTGAGACCTCTTAAATCACCATAAGGGTAGTCTGGACTGGTGCAAGGTGCCCACTTTAATTAGTGGACAGCATATACCAGGCGAGCCTCTCACATTAGAGAAGCCTGTTCACCCTCAGGCTAGTTCCACCTCTAAGTTGGGCTACCTGATGTGGACACAACATTCAAAAGTGTGCCATCTTTGTAATGGCAGGATTAGGGACACTAGGACAGGGTTATGCCCACTACCCTACACACCCCTAAAGCCCACAAATTTAGTATTTAGGGGAGCCTCTGACATCAGAAAACCAGATCCTGCCAAACTGAAAGAGAAGACGGACCCTGAAGAGCCATAAAAGCAAGAACAGAGGAGCAGCTACTGACTTGGCACCAACCCTGCTGGCCTGTCTGCTGTCCTCGACAATTGAACCAAAGTTGACTCGTCCTGCAGCTGCTGTGCATTCAAAAGCCTGGGAGGACTGCCAGCACTTCACCCAAGACCCAAGACCCAGGAACTCCTGTGTAGCTGCGGAGCTGCTTACCTTCATCCTGCAGGAACCCCAAGAGACTTGTGAGGACCCAACACTGCCGCAAACCCAACAGGGGAAAGAACCACTACATCTGTGCCTCATAGTCTGAGCTGATGAGGGACAACGGTGCCAGTGTGATCCCCTGACCCTTCAGAGAAGAAGCCCACTTTGGGTTTGCCCACAGTGGACTAAACCGACGCCTCCTGCAGTCTCTTTGTGCAGGCTCTCTTTACCGTGAGTGTTTCTGGTGATAGAAACCCGACGCGTCTGATCACCTTTACACCAGGCCACCCTGGACCAAGGAGAAGAGGACCAAAGGTGTCCCCACGTCCCCCACCATCGTGAGATCCGAGCCACCTTGTTGGTTTAGCTGGTTTAGTCCCCCAGTCCCAGCTTGCAGCCTCTTACCAACCAGACCGATCCCCATTGACTTACACTGGGCACCCAACGCTGTTAGCACCTCTGCACCCAGGAACCCCAGTGCTGCCCGAAGTGACCTGTTGGTGCTGCCTTTGATCAAGGAGATTGGTCTCGTAAGTCGCAGTGAAGTACTTGTATGCAGTATTTGCTTTCCCTCCAGAGGATACCATTGCCGCTACTGAAAATTGCATTGTGTCGACTTTTGAAAACTATAATCATTTCTATCTCAAACGTACTTACCTGATTTTGATGATCTTGATGCCAAAACTATATAAAGATGCGTGTTATTTTCATAATTTGGTGTGGATTTCCTTATTGAGTCGTGTCTATCAGTTATTGAATGTGTGTATACTGCAGCTGTCTAACATTCATCTCTGATAAGCCTAAGACTGCTTGACCACACTACCACCTAAGAGAGCACCTTGGGATTGCCAGAGCAAGCCCCTGTCTACTTATATTGAATGCGTGGACTCTTTCCTCAGTATACTTCTTTTTGGTGTACTATATAAAGAGTCAACATCCTACAGATATCTATGTTTTATTTCATCACTCAAGGCATTTCCTATGCTTCATTCTCTAGGTCAGCATGCTCCCCTGATGGAACGACCTCTTTATAATGTGTCTGTCCATGAACCTGTGATTTTTGCTTGAGGCGCTTGGCAATGAGCAGCACATAGGGGAATCCATACATACTCTAGGACACTTACTAGACTGTCTTCTATCTTGTAGAAAAAGTGGGTTGTAGGTTCAAGGTCAAATGACTGACAACACACTAATTGCATTTTGAATGTCCTCTAATCAGCCCCACACAACTCCCAGAGCTGATGAAGTTTAAGCTATCAAATAAAAAATTATGCAAAGCCTATCTTCTGCCAGGATAAAATGATATCTGCAGATAATTCTTTAAAGTTTAATACAAAGTAAGATCAATCAGTAATAAAAAAATGATGAAAATAGTTCACTGAGAAATAGTGCACCTTGTATAGAGAGATCAGGAGAGCTGGCAGAGAACTGCAAAAGATCCATCAGTTAGGAATCTGAGCTGTACACAACAATTATTATGCATGTATAAGACAACACATCAATCCAAAGATGCTTACTTTTCAAGAACAAATTCTAAGTTCAAGCCATTCTGAGAGAACATTTTTCAAAATACTATTTGAAGGGTATTGAAAGATGCACACTTATTTGGTAACAAAATTTCATACATGAGGCAGGACATCACCAACGATCCTCATTTTATGGTACAAATCTTTTTTTAATAATATTTCAAGAGAACGCTCACAAACATCCACCTACAACTGCAGGCTGGTGGGGGAGTTAAACTAACGGCCAAGGGGTCTCAAAGGGGAGGATGGAGGTGGGCAGGAGGAGATAGAGAGGCATAGGAAGAAGTTAGAGGGAGGGAGGTGAGACAAAACTCAGGGGCGAGTATCCAGTTCATTGTCTTTAGTATACAGTCAGTGTCATTGTCCTCGTCCTAGTCAGGCAATCACTGCTCTGGGGCCTAGTGGGCTGGTGGTGCAGCCACAATAGGAACACTGGGGGCAGTGAGTCAGCACATGGAGGTAAGCTAGGCATGTGAGTTCTTTAAATTCCTGGGAGAGGAAACCTATACACAGGCCCCACATTTCGTTGAATACGTCCTGAGTATGCTTCAGTGCTGAGGTTATCGTTTCCATGCCTAGTAGATCCCACAACCAGTAAAGCCAATGCACATTGTCAGGAACCTTGTCCATACCCCACCGTGCTGTTATAGCCTGTTTGGCCTCACATAGGGTCAAGGTGATAGCTCTACCACTGAGTGATCACAAAGGGTAGACCAGCTTATTTGGGAGACCACTGAGAATATAGGCTGGGAACAGGAGGAAGGTGGTGTAAAAAATATCATCAATTTCTTGCAGTTCTGCCTCCCAATAGAGCTTGAGCTTTGGACAGTGCCACATGAGATGTGTCATTGTGCCCAGTCAACCACAACCACACAAGCACTGGTTCGTTGTTGAGGTCTACCACTGCACCATGGACTCAGGGTTATAGTACTAGTACTGGGTGAGTTTTAGCATCATCTCTTTGCCAGATGCACTAAATGTTGAAGTTCTTGTCCTGTAGTAAATGCCTGACCACTCCTCTGCAGATTGAGTGCACTCTAGTTTGATCTCCCACCAATGTTGGGTGGGTAATTTAGGTGTCTGTTGAGGGAGGTTAAGGCATCAATAAATGACTGATAGTAAGCCCTTGTTGGCTTTTTAAGGAACTGCCACGTCTAAAAGGGTGTAAGAGGCCTACCAGTGGATGTCTTTACAGCTGAATGGGTGACACAGTAAAGAATATGCAGGTACTTCCCGTCTTCAAGATGTCGAAGTTTTGCTTGAGTTGCTTGAATTTCATGAAGCCCTGATGATCATAGAAGTCTCCAATCCTTTTGTAGTTGGCAATTTGCCTGGTTAGCTAGTCATTGCCAATTGAGGCCGTGGGGGGGAGTCTGGATTGCCAATGATGGGGGTTATGGGGGAGAGGTGCATAGATAAACCTCTGGGTAATGGAGTTCTGCCCCAGGCCATTATTGTGGATCTGGTGATGGGAGAGGAGTAAAAGCCCGAGGGACAGTGTTTGTTAGCCAGCCAGGGCATCTTCCAGATGTGAATACCTACTATGGTCTTCTCCATAAAGTAGCAATGTTTTTCGATGGCTGGTCAGTTCCATTCCACCATGTATTGAAGTTAGACTGGCAGGTAATAGTTGGATAATTTTCAGATGCCTAGGCCCTCATCTTCTAATGTAAGGTAAGCATATACTTGTGCAATATGTGTCCTCTTACCCCTCCTAAACAAACAACCCTATAATTTGCTGTACTTTAGTGAGAAGGTCAAGTGTTGACTGCACGGGAAGTGTCTGCATGACGTAATGGATTCTAGAGAGAAGGGTCATCTTAAGGGCCCGGATACGGCCCACCCATGAGAGGTCTCCATCTGCCAGGTATAAAGATTGTTCTGTGCTGCCTCAGGAGATCTTTATGATTTTGCTCTGCCGTGTTTTCAGGGGGGAACAGATCTCGAGGCCCAGAAAGTGTATCCAGTGGGGGTGCCCACACCAGGGGATAATGGGTCTCCAGCACCATTCTATCCGCCACTGGGATAGATAGGTTTAAGATCTAAGATTTTGTAAATTGATTTTGAACTCAGACACCCTCCAGAATGTTTCCATCTCAGTCATCAAGGCCGATATCGAATGGTGGGGGTCAGAGAGGGTCAGGAGGACGTTGTTGGCATAGAGCGTAATCTTATGCTCTTGATTACACAGGGTATTGCCCAGTATCGCCACACATCGTCTAACACACTCAGCCAGGAGCTCCAGATACAGTGCAAATAGGAGCAGAGACCAAGGGCAGCCCTGCCTGGTACCTCTGGTGATACTAAACGGGCGTAAGAGGTGCTGTTTACTCCCACCCAGGCGGATGGATGTGCATATCCGCTGTTGATCCACCACTGCAGATGGGGGTCAAAGCACATCCTTTCCAGGACCATCTGTAAGAAACACCAGTGGACCCAATCAAAGGCCTTATCTGCATCAATGGATAGAAGGAGAGCTGGTGTGAGGGCTTGTAGGACCTTATTTATGAGGTGAAGTATCCATTTTGTGTTATCACTACAACCTCTTTCAGGGATGAACCCTGTTGGAACGGAATCCGCCAGTCCCTGCATGTATTGTCTGAGGTGTCTGACCAGTGTTCCAGTGAAACGTTTAGCATCTATATTAAGGTAGGATGCACAAATAGTGGGGTCTTGTTGGATGGTTTTCAGAATCTCACACTATGCTTTCGTTGACTGTAGAAGGTGGTAATTGAGTTTCCAACTTCAACCACCCCCTGGCGGCCCAGTGGATTTGATGGTGATGTGTATGGGCCAGTGGTCCAAATTCATGGAGAAACCAGAATCCATGTTTGTCGTAGCCTTTAGAAGACAGGAGGAGGCTAGAAAGTAATCTAATAAGGCAGAGGCCTGCCAGGATGCTGAGAAAAATGAATAATCTCTGGCTAGTGGATGCATTGTTCTCCAGATATCTGACAGCCCCATATCTGCCAACCACTGGACCCTATTGGGGGAGAAGGTGCCAGATTGGTCTGTTCATTGGATGGATCTGTCAAGTACTAAATTAAAGTCACCGCCAATGAGGATCTCCCTGTTAGGAGTACAGGCCACCATGGAGATGGCTGTGTGAATGAATTGCACCTGGGATTTATTGTGGGCGTACACTGTTGCCAGTGTAAAGGAGTACGAGGCCATGACAATCTAGAGAGTGAGAAACCTACCTGGTATCTCATGGGATGTCTGTCAAATTTGCCTTCCGAATTTGCTGGTGAAAAATATAGTGACCCCGCCCTCTTGTTAGGGCCTGAAGAAAAATATTGTCGTGGAATGGCCTTGGACTTCATCCTACCCCCAGTCCTGTTTCAGAGGGCACATCTCTTGTAGGCAACAGATGTCACTGTCAGAGTCTGTTAGCATTTTCAGAACTGCCATGCGTTTAGCCGGTCCGTTGAGGCCTCTGACGATTTAAACTTATGATTTTAATCATTGGCTTTATTTGGGGGTATTACAGCAAGTGTGGCCAACCGGAGGGGATATTGGAAAGTCATGGTGCATGGATCTGTACTTCAGAGGGGTGAGATTTTCAGAGTGACATTGTAAACAGAGGTTAGGGAGACGTTGAATAGGGAAAACAGGGTATCAACATCACTGCTCTCCCCGTGAGAATAAACAAACTGAGTCTGGAAAGGGGCAGAAATTGGACCCGGTGGTGGATCATTAACATGAGCCAGGTCGTGGTATCCCATCCACTCCGACCCACGATGGTGAGTAATTGTGAGAGAAGCCTGTCCCAGCGTGAATCTTAGGTAATCCATGGGGATTCAGCCAGCCGAGTTCCTTTAGGTTCAGAGTGTTTTTTTTGTGTGGCTTAGGTCTCTTCAGCAGGTGTGTCCAGAGCAGCGGTGGCGGAATCACAGGTTTGAGGCTCAGGTAGCAGGGCCCGTCTCTCATGGTAGCTCTCCTCCATTGTGTGTTTATGAGAAGACTTTTTTGAGGAGCTTCTAGTCTAGTGGATCAAGCAGCGATTGGGGACAGTATCACTTTTTTATGTTAGGGAATGGTCATTTGTTGCCATTTGCCAATCAGAGGGAGCTTGGGCCTTCGACAGAGTGGGAACAGAATGTGTTTCATTGGAGTGTGAGCTGGAAAGGATGCCCCCATTTATATTGGATGGCTTTATTTTGGAGGAAAGACATGACCGGAGCAGCAGGTGTCTTTTTTGTAGGATAGTAGGGGACAGATCCTGATAGATCTAGACCTTCGCTCCATCAAGTGTATAAGGTCCTGTCACCAGCACCGCTGTCAGGATGGCCTCCTTTTGTTTGAAGTAGTGGGTGCAAGTTAAGATGTCTGGGGCTGAGCTCATCGGGCCTGCCACTCTTCCTGTGAGGTGTGATTGGTTCTGTCCAGTTTCACGTTCGCCTCTGCAAGGCTAGGAAGGATCTGTCTAAACAGGTGCACCACATACCCTTCAATATCCATTTCTTCTACTCCTTATGGCACCCCTACGGATGTGAATTTTCTATCGGTGCAATCTGTTTTCTAAGTTCTCCATGTGCACCTACAGGTCAGAGTTTCGCTCCTCTGGTCCATCGCGGCGGAGTCAATTTAGTACCTCTTCTATAGCATCTCCAGTGCCCTCCACTGAGGACACTTGCTGTACCAAGTCAGCCAAATCATGTTTGGTGGTTTAAGGTCTGACTTCACCTCCTGTCTCAGTGTATTGAGGTTGTCTCTGAGTTTGTTGAAGAGACTCACGATGAAGAACCTAGTTAGTGATGCCTCCGAGTCATCTAGGTCGCAGGTGTTGAGGTCTCTGTTGCTCTGTTGTCAGCAGGGTCTGCTTTTTCTGAGGAAGCCTTAGACAACATGTCCTTGAGGGTGCTATCCTTCTTAGAATTATGAGAAGCTATGTTAGGTCACAGGCAGGAACCCCACTGATCCCTGGGGCCACCACACCACTCAGCCTCCCCCAGCATTATGGCGTTATGCAGTCAATAGTGGCCCAGGCATCCACCATCACTGCCAGTTACATACCAGCAAGACCCAAGCAGCAGAGGGACTGCCCAAGGGCTGCTACTGCAACGTGTCTCTCAGGGGGTGGTGCTGCTGTCTCTCTCTTGCACTACTGAGTGATCAGGCAAATCCGCCAATGGATTCCTACCAGGGAGGTGGGCTATGATAGGGCTTAGAACACCCCAGCACTTAATGGTTCGATCATGCAAAACATCCCTGCATGTATCAGAGGGTATGTCTCTCCCTACTCCACTGTCTCACAAGTGCCCACGCAGCATTGGTTGCCAGAATAATGACCCCAGTGTTGTGCAACACTTAGGGGTCGATTCCGATTCGGGCCGGAAAAAGCACCGACCGACTCGGAGCCGGAATTTATACCGACCGACACGTACCTGTGGCGCCCAACACGCCAAGTACGATGCAAAGCGTGCAAAATCCGACCGACACGTACAGAACCCAAGCCGAACGACCGAGCCGCACGGAAAACAGCAATGCGGCCGGAAAAACACGCGAATCGAACCGACCGACACGCACCCGGAACAAATCCGACCGAAACGTACACGCGAACTCCAAACCGCAAAGTACGATGCAAGGCGCGAAAACCACGACCGAGTCGGACGGAGGACAAGCCGTACGACCGACACGCATACAAAACCGAGCCGAAGCAACACAAAACACCGCGACCGACGCGTACGCAGCATAGAAAACTGCACAAACACAGCGTGAACGAAACGGAGAACACCGTACGAGACAAATGCAGGGTCCGACTCGGTCACAAGAACGTTTCCAACATGCACAGACAGTACAAAGGAAAAATCACACAAAAAAGGCCAAACAAGCAATTACAAAGCCAATAAATACTGGGGGGTGGGGACAGAGAACAAAGACCCACCCACAACTCCACCCATATAAAGGACACAAATCACAACCATGATCCTTTGCAAATGCCATTCCACTGCCAGCACCCAAGAGACAGCAACCACACACCCACAGCTCATCCCTCACACAAGCCACACACCATCAGCACACCAACAAATACCTACCTCACATACACCCAGCAAAACACACACTCACACACCCTCACCTGCACACCAACACACACATCACTCACCATCACCACCCATCACCATGCCCCCAAGAAGAATCACAAGTTCCTAGATTGTGAATTGGAAGTCATGGTAGACGAGATCCTCAGGGTAGAGCCACAGCTGTTTGGCACACTGGTCCAACAGACCCCCATCTCCCAGAAAACCAAGATGTGGGAGAGGATCATCAACAGGGTGAACGCACAATCACCATGTCTGCGCACAAAGACCGACATCCAGAACAGGTGGTATGACGTGCGCAGGAGGGTACGGGACCTGCTCAAGAAAGACTACCTCCTGAGCCAATACACCGGCAGTGGCCCTCCTGCCAAGCCAGTATACCTCAGGCCCTGGAAGGAGAAGGTGCGGGCCATCCTTCCGCCAGTGAGCGTATATGGACTAGAGAACATCCCAGAGCCTGGTGAGTACACAACAAATGTACAAAATATTCTGCCACAATACACACACACATCACTGTCAAGGGGAGAGTCAAACCATGCACTCATAGCAATTACACAGCAACCAGAACAGAATCATCCCAAAATGTGTATGTCAGTCAGATAAACACAACACATGCCATCAAAAAAGTTACATTCAACCGTGCCATCACATGTACAAACACAACTACAACTACAGCTAGGCAGTGGCACAAATAGAACTAACAAACACATCCAGACATGTAGCCACCACAACAGTGAAGACCACTGAAAGGAAGGAATTCTGTGTATGCTGGCCAAGTCAGTGTAGCCAATAGCATCATGGGAGTCGTAGTCACACATATTGCCCCCCCCACAACTGTCCCATCAACACCACCACCCTGGGTTATGTTGTGTGAAGCACAGGGACACTCTTGGGACTTTTAGCCAAACAACTGCCAGGACAACACTCCCAGCCATCCTGTCAGCACAGCCAGCCCACCCCACAGGGAAGCAGAGTCAAAAGGAAGGAAGCATGGGCATGTTGGGAAGGGGGGTGGAGGCAATAGCATGATGGGAGTGGTAGTCACAGATATTGCTCAGCCTCACAACTGGCCCATCAACACCACCCTGAACCATGCTCACATCACAGGGAGTGGAGAAGGACACACAAGATGGCTGACACTGGCTACTGCTGTGGGGAGCACAAGAGCATGCTGGGAACTGCACACCAACCAACAGCAGGACACCACTGTCAGCCATCTTGCCATTGCCCTCACACCCCACACACTGAACTCCCCACAAAAGCAAGTAAGTATGGGAATGCTGGCAAGTGGGGTGGAGGCAATAGCATGATGGGAGTCACAGTCACAGACATAGCTCACCCCCACAACTGTCCCATCAACACCACCCTGAACCATGCTCACATCACAGGGAGTGGAGAAGGACTCCCAAGATGGCTGACACTGGCTACTGCTGCGGGGAGCACAAGGCCCTGCTGGGAACTGTGCACCAACAAACAGCAGGACACCACTGACTGACATCCTGGGAGACAACTTCCACTCCCTACAATGCAAGCACAGTCCATGGTGGGATAACTGACTGGCTGGGTGGGAAGGAGGGCCGGCTGTCAACCAAATACAACCAATGCAGACCATGTTCACACCCCAACAAATACATAGAAATGCCCAAATAATGCAGGACAATGTGCCACACCAAAATCAACCCCTGACTGTGACGACTTAGGACAATGCAATGTACAGGCCCGCACCCAGAGGCACAGTCACAACTGTCAGGTGTGTCAACCATTGATGCCTGCAGAAACATAACATACATTGTGTGTGTCTCCCAAAAACAGGTGATGATGGGGACACAGCAGCAGACGCTGAGGAGTCCCAGTCCCAGGCTCAAGAGGATGCGGAGCTCACTGGTGTCGTACAGCCTCTGCCCTCCTCGGACGAAGAAGACCAACCTGGCACATCCGGTGCAAGTCTACATGCAGCACCAGCAGGACCACCAGCTGCAGCACCAGCAGGACCACCAGCTGCACCCCCTGCACCCACCCCTCCAACGACTGTCACCCCAAATACCATCCCTGCCGACATGGACAGAACAAGGAGCAACACCAGCACAGGGACCCTGGACCAACCTGGGGCCATGGACACCACCACCACCACCAACCCCCAAGGTGGACCAGGGTCATCTGTGCGTGCCACTGCACGCACTGCACATGTCAGCAGGGGTGGTGGTAGGGGTGGGAGACAGAGGTCGCTGCTTGCAGAGGTTGCTGGTGTGCATGATGACCCACAACTGGTACGCATAGCTGATGCATACCAGTCCAGCACCGGAGACCTCAGCCAGGTAGTAGGGCTCCTCAGAGACATGAAACAGCAGCAGGCTGCCCATCATGCCCGCTTGGACTCTCACATGTCCCACGTGGAGTCACACATGTCCCGCGTGGACTCACACATGTCCCGCGTGGAGTCCAAGTGGGATGCACTGCATGAGATGACGGCGGTGCACAGGGACATTTTACAATGCCTCCGCCAGATGAACAGCAACCAGTGCACACCTCCCTGTGTGCCAACAACATCTGGTGCTGAACAAACTGCAACTGCCACAGGGAGGGAGGATGACTCTGGCGGAGAGTCCCCTGCACCGCAGCAGCCTGTACTTGAGGGCCCCCCCCCAAGAAGAGGGGTCGTCCGAGGAGGGGCAAGTGAGAGGCGGATGGCCAAGCGCAACTCCCAGGAAGCCTGAACCTGTTCTGGATGTTCACCTTTGTGCACAGACTGTTCACCCTGTTGACGGCAACACTACTCCCACACATTGCATGGGGAGTACAAGTTGGACCAATGTCTCAGACAACTGTGGCCCCGATACTGGGGATTTTGTCTACCAGGACTTTCAATTCACCTAGGAACTTCTGATTGCAAGATTTATGTACAGCACTACCCATCCTATGCACTATTCACACAAATGTATCACAATAAACACACTAATACACCATACTTGCCTCTGTTGTGATTCCAACGTGGGTGCTGTTATGGGGATGATGAACTGCAAAATTACACTGTGTATGCGAACTGCAACAGCAAGTACAACACAGGCATGTGAGTAAAGGCAACGTGACACATATGAGGGAGACACACCACCAGGGCTACACAACACATACACACCTAGGCCATCTGACTCATTGCCTACACTGATGTTGCCAGGGAAGACGGTGCAATGCACAGACACCACACCCATTCCCAGTTGTAGTCAAGTAGCCCACAGGTGCAGTAAGCAAATGGCAGTCAAATGTGTGACCACAGACAACGCACATTACAAAGTGAAGCACAGGTTTATTACACAGTTGCAACATGTCGTAACCACTACAGATGCAAGGTAATCCCACCTGGCAGCGGGCACACAGTCAACAACTGTAGACGGAAGGAAGTCCATGGGTGTGGCGCACATCACCTGTAGGGACACAACAGCTACCACCCTGGAAGTGCAATCACGTCGTCGGTGGACACAGTTGACCAAACGAATCTGAAAGTACCCTGTGAAGGACAGAAATGACACACAGTCAAAAGCAATGGAGAACAGGACAGAACAGCAAAACTCATGCACAATACATGTTACAAGATACCCACCCAGAACCAAGTTAGCATGTCAACACTGTTGGGGAGTACAGCCCACCTGTAAGCACACATCGCAACACACATCCAGTCAAGTAGCCCATGGACACACTCCAACAGCACCAGAGCACCACCTACACATATCATGCCAACTCACATCATTGACATGACACCTCAGGATACTCACATTCAGCTAAAGAAGTTGGTGATGAGCTGTGTGCGGACATCACCCTCATCATCATCATCATCATCACTGGCATCGTGGTCCAGGCCAGGATCCTCCACAGGTGGCGGATGTTGGTCATTGTCATCCTGGATGAGAGGCAACTCCTTCCGCACTGCCAGGTTGTGGAGCATGCAGCAGATGATGATAATCTTGCACACTTTCGCAGGGGCATATGGGAGGGACCCTCCGGTCTTGTCCAGGCAGCGGAAGCGGCTCTTCAGGAGACCAAATGTCCGCTCAATCACTCTCCTGGTCCGACCATGTGCCTCATTGTAGCGCATCTGGGCTGGTGTCACAGGGTTCCTGAGGGGTGTCAGCAACCACGTCATGTTGGGGTATCCCGAGTCACCTACGGACAGACAAGTGCACATTAGCTGACTTGGAAAAGTGGGCGGAATACTACAGATCAGATCACACACAATGGCACAAAGTCAGTACACACCGACAAGCCAGGCACGCTGGTTCTGCATCTGTGCCATCATCCTGGGTATGCGACTACTCCTCATCACAAAGGCATCGTGTGCTGAACCAGGGAAACGGGCACACACGTGTGTGATGGTCATATCTGCAAGACACACCACCAGTGCATTGACCGAGTGGTAGTGCTTGCGGTTCCTGTAGGCCTGCTCCTGGGCCTGTGGTGGTACCAAAGCCACATGTGTCCCATCAATGGAGCCAATGACATGCGGCATCCTCCCCAGGGCATAGAAGTCACTCTTCACGTCAGTGAGTCGTCGCAGTCTAGGGAAATAGATGTACCGGTTCAGGAATAGCAACATTGCCGCCAAAACATCGCGGAGCACACGGCTCAACATGGTCTGTGACATCCCACCAGCAGTCGCCACAGTATGTTGGAAGGTACCGGTGGCAAAGAAGTGTAGGGCTGCCATCACCTTCACCTTGGGGGTCAGCGCTGTAGGATACGGCCGGCCAGGCTGCAAATGTGGGGCCAACTGCACTGCCAAATCCTCAATCAGCTGCCTGGTGAAGCGGTACCGTCGGATGCTGTCCCGTTCCACCATCGTTGCCAGGTCTGGGAATGGTCGATGGACAGCAGGAGCCCTGCAGTGCAGAGGAGAAGTAAGCAAGATTGTCAGTCAGCCCACATATGCGGCATTGAACACATTCAATATCCCAACATACATCATTATGAGGCACAACTACATGAAGTGTGCAGTTCCGTAAGGACATGTATGGTACATACATGGCCAACATCTGTCATCACGGTCCAACAAGTGGCATCAATAAGTCCCAGGTTGGCCCATTGGATATCATGAGGCCGTGTCACAGTTCCCATCTCCTTTTGCTGTGTCACAATCACCCCCCACAGTGACATGTGAGGACAGATGTGCCCCAGGCATCACAGCTCAACGACAGGTACATTCCCAGGGACCCTGTATTGCCACATGGACACTGGCATTACATGGAGTATCATGTATACACCACAGCAAAACAACTATGACCCCCACAGGTAGTGGTCCCACTTGCCACTGCAGGACAGACATGGACGTCTGTGACACACACACGCACAACATCAAAGTCCATGCACACACAACGTGGATGTGGAGACTGTCTCCCATTGTGCACATGAAATCAGAGACATTGTAAACACTACATGCACACAGACTGTGGAGGACCATCACTATTGTGCCACTGGGACACCCTGGCTCAAACATACCGTCCCACATGGGACTCACGGGGTATGTGACATGACATACACATACACCACCGTGAAATGTGACCATGGCACATGCACAGATATGAACAGTTGCACATCACAGTGGTCATGTACACGTAACACCCAGGATCCTGTCCCCATGAACACGTGCACAGCCTGGGGGTTGCTGCCCCCAGGTGACACCCACAGGACAACATGTACACCAACATACACACAATAGGAAATGCAGCCTTACATGCCTTATCATACAGTTTGGACAGGCTGTCGTGTTGTAGGTTTGCCCCTCACTCTCTGGGAGCTATCTGTGGCTGGCATATGTCCATCTGAGACAGGCATGGTGACATATGCCAGTCACTTGTACAGGGATGCGTTGAACAGCAATGGACCGATCGGTGCACCCGGCCGGCCCATTGCATTCAATGTGTGCAGGTACGCGTTGTGCCCCTGTACGCGTTGTACTGCAATGGACCGATCGGTGCCCCCGGCCGGCCCATTGCATTCAATGTGTGCAGGTACGCATTGTGCCCCTGTACGCGTTGGTACGCGTTGTACCCCTGTACGCGTTGATCAGCAATGGACCAATCGGTGCCCCCGGCCGGCCCATTGCATTCAATGTGTGCGGGTACGCGTTGTGCCCCTGTACGCGTTGTACTGCAATGGACCGATCGGTGCCCCCGGCCGGCCCATTGCATTCAATGTGTGCGGGTACGCGTTGTGCCCCTGTACGCGTTGTACTGCAATGGACCGATCGGTGCCTCCGGCTGGCCCATTGCATTCAATGTGTGCAGGTACGCATTGTGCCCCTGTACGCGTTGGTACGCGTTGTACCCCTGTACGCGTTGTACTGCAATGGACTGATCGGTGCCCCGGCCGGCCCATTGCATTCAATGTGTGCAGGTACGCATTGTGCCCCTGTACGCGTTGGTACGCGTTGTACCCCTGTACGCGTTGATCAGCAATGGACCGATCGGTGCCCCGGCCGGCCCATTGCATTCAATGTGTGCGGGTACGCGTTGTGCCCCTGTACGCGTTGTACTGCAATGGACCGATCGGTGCCCCCGGCCGGCCCATTGCATTCAATGTGTGCAGGTACGCATTGTGCCCCTGTACGCGTTGGTACGTGTTGTGCCCCTGTACGCGTTGTACTGCAATGGACCGATCGGTGCCCCCGGCCGGCCCATTGCATTCAATGTGTGCGGGTACACGTTGTGCCCCTGTACGCGTTGTACTGCAATGGACCGATCGGTGCCCCCGGCCGGCCCATTGTATTCAATGTGTGCGGGTACGCGTTGTGCCCCTGTACGCGTTGTACCGCAATGGACCGATCGGTGCGCACCCATTGACAATGGCCTTGCCTGGCAACGGACGCGTTTTCGAATTTCGAACGAGTCGGTTGCTGGAAATTCAGTCGGTCACCCACAACAATGTTGCAAAATCATGTATGTCATGAAGTTGAAGATTTGAAGGATGCTGTGGGCGTGTATTGGTGCTGCTATTCCATGGATTGGCCAGATTCAGAAGATGCAAACGACTTGGACCTATCACTTTGGACACAAGGGACAGTATCTGCCTCTCCAGCACATATATATTGCTGGCTGTTCCCCTGAGAGCTCACTTGCCTGCACTACATGCTCCAGGACGACATCTGCCACTGCACTGCTGCTGTCTCTGCCCCTCTGGACCCTGCAATGGCACGTACTGTGGAGAGAGCCCCAGCCTTCAGCCTTGAGGAGAACCAGGCCCTGCTGGACAGCCTACTTCCACAGTACAGCAAGCTGTATGGGACACCAGGGGATCAGGTGAGTGTTCTGTGCACTGCCTTTCTGAATGTGCATTTTGTCTGACTAGCAAGGCTGAAAGTCTGCACGCCACGGGCTAGCAGGCTCACTGAGTAGTTGTCACCCCCCATAGTGTGTAGTGACATGCACTGGACAGGTATGGTGCAGTGACAGTGCATTTGAACAAGGTTTTACTTCCCATGCAATGATACCATGTGGTGACGTCTGGCAAAGTGTCCATGGGCAGCGTTGCACTGCCTGTGTACATCATGTGCCCCTGTGAATGAGACATGTATATACAACTGTGTCATGCACGGATATGTTGCATGTGTAGTAATGGCCTTTTCACTTTGTCATCCTGACAGGTTAATGCCCATCGGAAGCAGGAGATCTGGAAGGACATCGTCCAGGCTGTCCGGTCCGTGGGGGTCTACAAGCGCCGGATCCGCAACTGCCAGAAGAGGTGGCAGGACCTTCGGGGCTGGACCCGGAGGATTGCACGGGTCCAGCTGAAGCTGTCGCCTCCTAGCAGGAGGGGCGGAACACGGACCCTGACCCCCACATGCTCCAGATCCTGGCGGTGGTGTTTCCAGACCTGGATGGGCAGCTGAAGGCCAGACAGCAGCAAGGAGGGGGTGAGTCAAAGACTGCACTGTGAACTCTGTATTACATGCTTTGTGCCCTCCTCTGGCCTGGTTCAACTGCCACAGTGCAGCAGTCATGTTGTCCAGGAGCCATGTCCCTCTATTGTGCACTGCCCACTCCTCATCTGATACCCAGGTGTGGCCCTTACATTCAGGGAATTGTGTCACTTGGGACTGTGTCCTTGCAGTTTGCTTCACTAAAGGTGGGGGACAGCATCTGTTTCCCTAACTCTGTTGTGGGCATCATGGGTGGGTCCATTGTTCACACAACGCCTGTGTTCGGACATGTAATCTGCGTGTTGCTTTGATATGCGTCCACTTGCTGAGCTGAGCCACCACATGTGCCTGGGGTATGTGGCACACGCCCATGCAGCGGGTGGGAACAATGTTTGGGCCCCAGGAGTGTGCAGATTACGTGTGTCACACATACATAGCCAGCTATCCACTGTCCAGGGCTCATCCCTCATTCATGTGGGGCAGGACAGTCATGCCTACTCCAGGCCATGCAATGCACTCTGTACTCCCACTCCCGTGTATCAGCTGACACATTGTGCGCAGTGATTTGACCCCTCAGGTGTCTGCCTCTGTGTCAGTGTGCTGTGGATTAGTTGCCAGGACTGCTGGGGTGCTTCTTGGTAGGGGCTCAGCATGCCACTGGAGATGTGACCATAGGAGACGATACTTGTGTGTCACATAGGTGTTTGATCAGCTGCCCGTGCAGACTGGGGTATGCGAATGTGAAGTTCAGGCAGCTGTTCCCCATTCACAGCAGATTGTGAGGGGCTCAGGTTCAGAGGGTAGTGTCACAGGTCTCCCATATGTCCAATCGGTATGACCTGGACAGATGAGGGTTAAGATGATGTGTTGTGTGGGGGATGTACATGTGCACTTGTGCAGCTCCAGGACTTGCATTCCCCATGACCTACTATTGTGATACAGTGCAGAGTGTTGTTGTCTGGCTGCCAAGTCATACATCACTGAGACAGTGATGTATGACTTAGCAGTCATGCCTCCGCCATGGCATGTGTCTACTTATTGGTGATCCTGCAGGGGAGTGACATGTGCTACATGCACACCATTGTGGCGATGGCTATCAAGACATGGGTGCATCATGGTGTCTGTCGCTGGTATTTGACTCTGGGCGTCCCTTTCATCCGGAAACCTGTACTGACTCAGTGGCAAGAGTTGTGATGTGTGCATGTCCACATGCTACACCGTGTCCTCTGCACTGTCCAACTACTGTGTAGTTGGTGCATGTGTCCACACTGGGGTGTTGCTATCCAACAGACACCAGACAGATGGGTGCAAGGCCATGTGGGATGTGAGTGCCATGGTTGGCATTAGACTGACAATTGGCTTCTCCTGTTCAGTTAGGGCACTTTTAGCAATGTACAACTAATGATGCCAGGGCTTGCTCTGTAATGTGCTGTGCTCACAGTGGTGTGTGCGTTTGGTGCAGGTGACTGATGTCTGTCTGTTTCCCCATTGTTTGCAGATACATCCACGGCCACGGAAGGGGACAGCTCCACGGACCAGGAGGAGCCGGAGAGCCAGACTGGGTCAGCAGCCGAGGAGTGGTCGGAGGGACCCAGTGGCACGGAGGGTGAGGGGAGCCACACCGAGGAGTCCTCAGCACCATCCACCTCAGCTGAGGACCAGAGCAACTCGGAGGATGACTCCCTTATGGAGGCGGGTGTCAGCAGCCACCACACCCCAGCTAGTGTTGCGCTCCCCGCCACCACCAGCACCACCACCACCCTCCCATCGGCTCCCATTCCCCAGGTCCGTGGAGGCTCCCATGTTCGGGAGCGTGTCTCCTTTGGGCCAGGCACCGCACCCCCTGCCCCTGTGTCCCCTGCTGCCCTGAGTGAGCAGTCTGTGTACCTCCTTCGCCAGCTCCATGTAGGGCAGACAGCCATGCTGAGTGTCCTCCATGCGCACACCGCTCTGTTGACTCAGCTGGTGTCGTTCATGGAGGGCATCTCATCGGGCATGTCTGACCTACAGAGGGGCAATAGGTCCATGGACTCCTCCCTGACGGCAGCAGTGTCCCTCCTCAGACAGTCCCTCACCCCTCCTGCCTCTGCTCCATCCACACTCCCCAGCACCTTACCCGTCCCAAGCACACACACACCGGCACAGGCACACACCAGCACACACACATCCAGCACACAGACACACACGCCACAAACAAAACGCACACGCACGCACAGTCAGGGGACTGAAACCAGACTCACAGGGGATGGGGCCCTGGAACACACACACGCATCCACGAGCACTGCGCAGTCCTCAGTTGCCTCTCCCTCCAAAACACCCTCCCTTGCCTCACCTGCAACCCCAAAGACCCAGCGGCTCTTCCTCAGTGACCTCGGCCTCTTCCCCTCCGATCCAGCTGATACAGCATTCAGGGGGAAGAGGAAGCCCACCCACACAGAGCAGAGTGCCCCTCGCCCCCGGACACCCTCCCCCAGGCACAGACAGACTGAGGCCCCCACCCGCAAGTCCCCCGGAGTTGTAAGAGCAAGACCCCGCCGCCGCCCTGCAGCTCAGGCACCAGGTCTCCTTCCTCCATCCCTCAGGCCCCCACTCCACAGGTGCCCCCACCACACCCTGCCCCAGGTTCCCCCACCCACAGATATACCATCCCCAAGAGGATCCGGCCTTCTCCCCCTGCCACTTGCTCTCCCGGCACCACACCCCCGCTGCGCTTATCTGTGCCACTGATGTGGTGAGGGTGTCCTCCCCCTCTGTCCAGCCCACCTTGCCTGTTCCCCATTCTCCTCCCCTGGTGGTAGGCACTGCAGTGGAGTCCACTTCCACCCTGTCTGACTTGGGCACTGCAGTGGCGGACCTGTCCACTCCATCTGCAGGGTCCACTGCAGTCGTGCCGGCACTCACAACATCTGAGTCATGCCCCCCAGTTGTGCCGGCACATACTGCAGTTGTCAGTGGCTCTCCAGCACCCACCACCCCTTCCCCGCTTCCTCCTGGTGAGCCCTGATCCTGTCCCTGCGGTGCCTGGCCTGCCCCCCGGTTGCCCCTCCTAGTGGATTGTCCCTGGTTTTGTGCAGGCATGCGTAGGGTGACATCTGCCACTGTCACCCAGTTTGGACTTTGACAATGGACTGGCCATTGGCCTTTGTGTTTTTCTGGACTTTGTTTTCATTCCACACATATGCTGAATAAAGCAACTTTCTGTTCTCTAGTGCTTATGCTTCTGATGTACATGTTGTTGATGATGCTAACCATGCCCTTGCTGCAGTGATGGTGATATTTGGTCTCATGATGATGAAGTGTTACTGTGCAGGAACCCATGTTGTCCAGGGGGAATGTGTCCTATCCTGTGGTGTATCCATGTCATCCATAGCAGCATCTGAGAGTGTCATGTGTTCAGTATTTGGCAATGGGATTTCCTACTTAGATTAGCTATTTCACATCTGTGGCTTCCACCCCTGCACATCTGTTGTGCCTGCCATTGTTCAATTCGTCTACTTCCCTGACCGTGTGGCCATCTCCACTGGACATGCAGGTTTGGGCATCAATGGGGAAGGACTCATCCGTGTAGTCAGTGCAACATTGCTATACAAGTGTGTTGGATCTGTGCTGATGATTCCGTTGGCACTTCCATGACCAGGCTGATGTGACGGGAGCCCTCATTTGGTGCTAATTGTTGATTGTGTGACCAAGTGCTCAGCTGACATGATGGGGCCCTACTGAGGCAACATATGGCACAGCTTTCCTCACACAGGAGTGGAGTCCCCTCATGGCAGTGTGTACTCCTGTGACATTGCCTGCGCCCAAGGTGTGTGTTGTATGTGCATGTCTGTGTGTTCA
The DNA here is from genome assembly GCA_963921515.1 of Calotriton arnoldi. NCBI lineage: Eukaryota > Metazoa > Chordata > Amphibia > Caudata > Salamandridae > Calotriton > Calotriton arnoldi. The sequence continues at coordinate 17,733 of CAWUFW010021430.1, read as the reverse complement.
CTTCCGTTTAGCTGTGCATGCTGTGATCCCTAGTGTTGTACCTGTTTGTGATGCTTGCTGAGTTGACCTATGTTCCCCCAAAGTCTTCTCCCTGGGTTCTCTGTGATGTGGGTGCATGGCACATTACTGGTCATCAGGGTGTCACCCATAGGTGTGTTTGCTGTCAGGGCTGAGTTTGTGTGCAGACGCAGATGGGTCACAGTCAGGTTTCCCCTTGGCACTTGATGTTTGCCCCTGTCATGTGATTTCCAGTTTGTGTTATCTTTCAGTGATTGTGACACGTTGTGTGTGTGACTGCTGGCACTCCTCAGGGTCCGGGCTGCAATGCTGGTTGTTGTCTATGTGTGTTCTTTGTGGGTGACCTTGGCTTCTTCATTGGTGTGTGACTGTGGCTGGGATCCCATTGGTTGGTGTGGTATTGCCGTCATGTCCATGTACAGCATAGTGTGCAGTGTGTCAGACATTCAGGAGTCTTGTTGAGTGGCCATGTGTGATGTGTTTCTGCACCTTGGTTCCCACCCACCAGCCTGGAATAGTCATGGGTGCATGTGCAATGTCACCAGTGCATGTGTGCTTCACTGCTGCACATTGTTGGAGGTCGAGGGGTGTGGTGTTGAGTGTGTGCAGATGAGAGTTGTTGCCCGGCTAGGCCCCTACCTCCATGTTGGCCTTGGCTTACTGGCCATGCTGATTGATTTGTGCTTGTGTAGGTGTGATGGTAGTTTGTTGCTCAGGACACATGACTGTGGTTCACAGTGTGAACGACATTTAGCTTTGTCATCACAGTGGGATTGTAATGCAGCCCAGGGTCACCACATTGTGGGGGCCCTGGGGGTAGTGCTGTGGTGTGTCTGTGTCTTGCTGTGTCAGTTGCTGTTCCTACGTGCCTGTGTGACATGTGTGATTTGTGCTCCCTCTCATCTGACAATGCCTGCTTGCCCACATAGGGGATTTGGATCCATGAGTTACCTTTGTGTGGCACTGTATGCACATCTGTATGATTGGTATTCAGGTCTCCTCATGTGTTGTGTGTTTGCCTGGGGACACTGGCACCTCCCCCCCCTCACCTGTTGTGTATGATGTGCAGTGTGGGTCTGCCTGTTTGTGTTTGTGCATCTGCACCACTGCATTGGCATATCTTGGGTGTGCCATTGGCTGTATGTAGTTTGGTGGGTTTCCCCTGCTGTCCCTGGGAATCCTAGGTCATCGGTCAGCACAATGATCATGGTTTGTGTGTCCCATTGCTGCCATGGTATGGTATCTGTTCACCTCACATCTGCAGTCTCCACAGGGTATCTGCATTTGTGTGCCCATTGGTGCAAATATGTGGGTCTGCATTCTGATGGTCACTTCTGTCATTGTGTCATTGATGAATGTTTACAGTGTCAGCCCCCATGGGTGTTGTTTGTCTGCACATGGCCAAAGGTATGTCTTATTTGCACTGCAGTATTTGGCTCACCCAATTTATGTTGCAATGGGACACATACACTACTTTGCCACTGATGTGTTTTTTGTTCTGTGACCAGGAATCATCCATGCAGTTTGGCAGTTGCAGCTCTTTCTTTGTCAACACTTACCTTTTGGTCACTGTGATGATGGGGGTTTAGACCCCATTGCCACAATGTTCAAAAGGTGCTTCAGCTATGGACCCCACACTTACATTTTGGTCACTGTGGTGATGGGGCGTTAGACCCCATTGCCACAATGTTCAGAATGTGCTTCAGCTATGGACCCCACACTTACCTTTTGGTCACTGTGATGATGGGGGTTTAGACCCCATTGCCACAATGTTCAAAAGGTGCTTCAGCTATGGACCCCACACTTACATTTTGGTCACTGTGATGATGGGGGTTTGGACCCCATTGCCACACTGTTCAAAATGTGCTTCAGCTATGGACCCCACACTTACATTTTGGTCACTGTGATGATGGGGGTTTGGACCCCATTGCCACACTGTTCAAAATGTGCTTCAGCTATGGACCCCACACTTACATTGTGGTCACTGTGGTGATGGGGCGTTAGACCCCATTGCCACAATGTTCTGATTGTGCTTCAGCTATGGACCCCACACTTACCTTTTGGTCACTGTGATGATGGGGGTTTGGACCCCATTGCCACACTGTTCAAAATGTGCTTCAGCTATGGACCCCACACTTACATTTTGGTCACTGTGGTGATGGGGCGTTAGACCCCATTGCCACAATGTTCTGAATGTGCTTCAGCTATGGACCCCACACTTACCTTTTGGTCACTGTGATGATGGGGGTTTGGACCCCATTGCCACAATGGTCATGGCCTGCTTGCATTGTGGGGGCCACACACATATATGTGTGGCACATGTGCTAGGAGGTCACATTGTATGTTCAAAGTCATGTTCAGTGTTGTAGGCATTTGACACAGTCTACACACGCTTGTCATGGTGTTGGGGGATATCTTTTTCTTGCATTCCCTAGGTTGTGGTGTGCTGGTTGTGTCATGCATTGTCCATCCTATGAGTGGGGGTGGTAGTGGTGGTAGGCATCCAGCCCCCCTGGGTGAGGGTGGTAGTAGTGGTAGGCATCCAGCCCCCTGGGTGAGGGTGGTAGTAGTGGTAGGCATCCAGCCCCCCTGGGTGAGGGTGGTAGTAGTGGTAGGCATCCAGCCCCCTGGTTGAGGGTGGTAGTAGTGGTAGGCATCCAGCCCCCCTGGGTGAGGGTGGTAGTAGTGGTAGGCATCCAGCCCCCTGGCTAAGGGTGGTGGTAGGCATCCAGCCCCCCTGGCTAAGGGTGGTAGTAGTGGTAGGCATCCAGCCCCCCTGGCTAAGGGTGGTAGTAGTGGTAGGCATCCAGCCCCCCTGGTTGAGGGTGGTAGTAGTGGTAGGCATCCAGCCCCCCTGGCTAAGGGTGGTGGTAGGCATCCAGCCCCCCTGGCTAAGGGTGGTAATAGTGGTAGGCATCCAGCCACCCCTGGCTAAGGGTGGTAGTAGTGGTAGGCATCCAGCCCCCCCTGGTTGAGGGTGGTAGTAGTGGTAGGCATCCAGCCCCCCCTGGCTAAGGGTGGTGGTAGGCATCCAGCCCCCCTGGCTAAGGGTGGTAGTAGTGGTAGGCATCCAGCCCCCCCTGGGTGAGGGTGGTAGTAGTGGTAGGCATCCAGCCCTCCCTGGGTGAGGGTGGTAGTAGTGGTAGGCATCCAGCCCCCCCTGGCTAAGGGTGGTGGTAGGCATCCAGCCCCCCCCTGGCTAAGGGTGGTAGTAGTGGTAGGCATCCTGCCCCCCTGGCTAAGGGTGGTAGTAGTGGTAGGCATCCAGCACGCCCTGGTTGAGGGTGGTAGTAGTGGTAGGCATCCAGCCCCCCCTGGCTAAGGGTGGTGGTAGGCATCCAGCCCCCCCTAGCTAAGGGTGGTAGTAGTGGTAGGCATCCAGCCCCCCTGGCTAAGGGTGGTAGTAGTGGTAGGCATCCAGCCCCCCTGGGTGAGGGTGGTAGTAGTGGTAGGCATCCAGCCCCCCTGGGTGAGGGTGGTAGTAGTGGTAGGCATCCAGCCCCCTGGTTGAGGGTGGTAGTAGTGGTAGGCATCCAGCCCCCCTGGCTAAGGGTGGTAGTAGTGGTAGGTATCCAGCCCCCTGGCTAAGGGTGGTAGTAGTGGTAGGCATCCAGCCCCCTGGTTGAGGGTGGTAGTAGTGGTAGGCATCCAGCCCCCTGGCTAAGGGTGGTGGTGGTAGGCATCCAGCCCCCCTGGCTAAGGGTGGTAGTAGTGGTAGGCATCCAGCCCCCCTGGCTAAGGGTGGTAGTAGTGGTAGGCATCCAGCCCCCCTGGTTGAGGGTGGTAGTAGTGGTAGGCATCCAGCCCCCCTGGCTAAGGGTGGTAGTAGTGGTAGGCATCCAGCCCCCCTGGGTAGGGGTGGTGGTGCGCATTCAGGCCCCTGTGTGCATATGTGGCATTGGTGATGGGCATCCCGCCCCTATGGTGCTGCTGTTGCTGGTGTAAGTATATTCTGCATCCCTCTGTGTGTGTGTGATGTGTTGTGTACGTGTTGTATGTGTTTTGTGGTTGCTGTCTGACTTACCTTCTGCGCCGTACGCGTCCGTGCCTGTTCCGGTAGTAAATGTAGAATATTGGTATGATCGGGACGAAGGGATTCATGGTTGGTTCGTGTCGTTCGTCCTTCTCGTTGCTTCGCGTCGTCCTCGTCGCTTCGCGTCGTCCTCGTCGCTGGCGTGTTCGTCTCGTAGCCGTGTATTGTGTTGTGGCGCGAATCGGAGCTTATGTGCGCCTCTCCCGGATGCTTTGACGTGCCGTGCGTAGCGACGGGTTCGGCGCGTACGGGAAGCGCATCGTACTTGGTCGGCCGGACGGAGCTGCATTTTCCCTTCCGTGCGACTCGATTCGGCGTTTCCGGATTCGCCTCGGTCGGAGTACAGGACCTGGATTGGGTGAGTACGGCTCAGCCGGATTCTGTGCTGTTGTGCGCATCGTACTTACTCGTTCGGTCTGCTGTACGGATCGGTCGGAAAACAGGCATTCGCATGGCTTTTTTCCCGACCGAATGGTATTGGGTGCGCCTCCGACCGAGATCGGAATCGGCCCCTTAGTGTTGGGTGCCTGACCATCACCGTCCATGGATGGCTGTGCGTGGGGGGGCAAGGGAGAGGAGGATCCGCCCGAAGCCAGCAAATGTCTTTAGATAGGCAGTGGGGCCTCCTCTCTGTCCTGCAAGCGGTGTTGCCCAGTGGGTCCCCTGCATGGCTCCGCCTACCAAAGCTCCGCAACCAGGCCAGATGCTCCATGTTCACATGACTCATCTCGGTCTCCGAAACGTCAGGCTGCTAATCTCCGTCCCCCATAGCTCAAGGCCCCCTTGTCAGCGAGGCCGCTGATGTGAGTATGGGGACCCAGAGAGCCCAGTGTGGGCAGGCCTGTTGTCTCACCATCCTCTGCAGACCATCAGCTGGTGCCCAGCATCGTCGTAACCATGCCTGGTACAGCAGCCGCATTTTCGGTTCACAGTGCCTGGAGCCACCATCTTCGTTTTCTCTACCCTGGCACTCTCCCAGGGTGTTTCTCATCCCCCTTAGCATTGCCTCTGTGAACCCCAACAGCTGGGACCGCTCTGGCTGCTGGATCTGGGGCTGCAGGTGGGGCCGGGACAGTACGCTGTAAGACGGGCAAGTGGAACTCCTGTAGAATGCTCATAGCCATCCACCACATTGGCCACGCCCCTAATGATGCTTATTTTGCCAAGTTAAAAAGAAAGAATATTCTGCTGTCAACAAGGCACAGGAAAAATGTCCACCACATGTGTTCATTCAGGCAACTCTCTATAGATGAAATTAATGCCTAAGTGCAGGACCATAATCCAAACTGCATGTCAATAGGATCCTTCTCCCTCTATTGTTGTTAAGTAATGTAGGCAAAAATTGTCCCCTTTATTGGCAATTTGCAAATGATTCATTCAAAGTAGGGGATATGTTAGAGTTAAAATGATCATGCATAACAACTCTATGGCAAACTCTTAGGATTTGAAAAATGACTGTACTATTTCTATGTCTAATGCAGTCTCCTTATTGGTTAGGAAAGATGAACCACATTTCTATTGCAAGCCTGCTATGAACTTTATAAAAGGTTTGTTGAGTGGTAGTCATGCTTTAGGCCAAATAAATGGATGAAGACAGCACTTACGGATGTGCAGAATACATTGGTTGATATGGACAAGGGAAAGCTTACTCTTTTTATATTTTCATATCTGTTAGCAGTAATCAGCATCTTAGACCACAGCTGCCAGATGTAGCTAAAAATGGTGGGTATCCTTATCATCTGGCAGATTCATGTGAAAATATACAAGGAGTGACTTGCGGACTTCTACACAGTTCATGATTTTGCAATTGCTATTTGATGTGTGCGCGAAAATGGGTTTGACTCATTTAGTCCCCTTTTTTAAAAACTTTTTTTGACTACTCAACTTTTAGACCTTTGCTTTGACTGAGTCTCATTCACTGTAAGTTCTGTGAAAATGGATTGTAATTCTAGCAACTAGTGCCTGCCTTTGAAAACAAGGTCTGCTGCTGAGTAGCTGGGGAAAGAGTCTCCTGGCTGGTTGCACATGAAATCAAGTGCACACACGTGTACACACATTTGGGCTGATCGAGAATGATTACTATCCAATAAGCCCACTATCTGTGCACAGGTAGCCCGTCACAGCTGGTACACTACATGTATTGGTGAGGACCTGGGCAGGCCTTATAATGTTATTTTATGTTATGTTATGTTATTGACATTTCTAGAGCGCGACTGTTACCCGGAGGTGTCCCGGCGCTAAATGAAGTCTTACAGAGGCCTAAAACAGGAGGAGTGATGTTAGAGATTAAACAGTAAAAAGCCAGGTTTTCAAGGCCTTCCTAAAGGCAAGTAGATTTGTCATGCATCTAAGATGCAACGGGAGGCCATTCCATGCCTTGGCTGCACCGACCACAAAAAATGTAACTGAACATTCATATTGTACATCTGTATGGCTTCACTGAAAAGTGTGTGCACTTTACTGTATTATACCATATGGGTGAAATCTGCAGCAAAGTACAGTTTTGCCATAGTTAGGTCTAGAGACTAGGTTAAAGCACAATTTTATGGTAAATGAGGATCCTACGTGCAGATGTAATGTTACTTTTGTCATAACTGCACTCTTTGTGGTACTTCAAGTTTTTCATAGGGTCTGAGCCAGTTTCCTAATATGATTTGAATCACCCTGCCACACCCAGTTAATTTCTTGGCTGGGTAGCTAGAGAATCAAAGCCTTCCCCAAACAAGTGGGCCATTTGCCAATGATTATCTCTGCTCCTGGCAACGGAAGGGATGAGGGCAGAATATGTATGTGCTGATGACCTTGTCACAGTGCCCATGGCCTGAAAAAGCTAATCTGTAGGAAAATAAAGGTGGGTACAGACCTCTCTAGCGAGTCACAGGAGGATCTCTCCTTTGAAGTTTTGGAGGGAAAGGATTTTGGGATATGGCTTCAGGCTCAGGTAATGACTTTCAACAGAAAGTATGTTTGTATGTCTCAAAATTCAACATGCTGTGCAGAAAGGTTGGGACAGGGGTGGATGACGTTGTGCCATCCTAGGAAAGTGCATTGAAACGGTAAAAGAAAGACCCACACACATCAAAAACAGTTGAGTGGGCCAGACAGCTGAACGAGGCATATATGGCTAGTGGTGTCCTCAGATGACAGGGGACACCCCCTCAGAAATGGCAGCATACCCCAGCCCTCAGAAAGCCATTAACCGTAAAACCAAATTCTAGCAATAAAACCTCTCAGGATGGCACTATCTTAAATTGATATTCATTAGGAAATGTAATTATTCACTGTTAACTTTGTCATTATCATTAAAGGATAAGGGCGTTCAATGTAAAGTGTGTATGGGTCTTTTTTCTACTTTGACATTCGCTACAAAGGAGTTTTAGGACCGAAAAACAAAGATTCAATGTAAAGTGTGCATGACTCTTTTTCTACTTTGAATTATGCTGCAAAGAAGCTTTAGGACCCAACAACAAAGACCTGCACCCCAGAGCCATGAGGCTATAAGTCCGTCTCCATAATTGACTAAAACAACAAGAAGTCTCTCCAAGGGTCATAAATATAGGCCCCTGGGAGGCAGAGAGTGACAACCCTAGATTTTCAGAAAGGGGCCTATGAGGGGGCTAGTGCACCCTGGCTGCCCCAAAACATGGTTTACCTCATTGATGGTGCCTGTCCTCTTTGGTGCACCAATTCAAATACTTTATTGGTTCCAATAAAACCATAAAAGCTCATTAAAACAAGTTGTAATGCAATTCATGGTGTACAATCAATATAAACCGGTATAAAAATTAGATGATCCAAGCAAGTGGTTGAAAATAATCATCATCCCCACTGTAATGTAAACAGTTCACAACTCACTCTCGGGCCCAGTTCGAATATACTGTAGCATCTTAAGTGGCAGCCACAGATACAGAACCATACAAGGTGTCTATTATAGTTGTAAACCAAGCTCAAGATAAATATGTATATGTATACATACACGCACATATATATGTACATATTTTTATATATATATATGGCATGTATACTTCACAAGTCCATCTGGCACTCCTCGCATTCAACTGATATAATTTGTACATACACCGTAGCTCCATAAGTGATGCATCTGTATGAGGGTGATCAGATTTGGTGATAACTGAGTAAATCATCACATAGAGAGTAACATATATTAGCTTAGCTCTCTACTTGCAGCAGTTAATTTTCCCAATGTATTTTATTATTATACATTGGCACATCGCACTTTAAGCACAATTTGCACATCGGGTTTTTCCTCAGATCACAATATGACCGGCGATATCTCATCGAATGTTGTTTGTTCAAAGTCAAAACAGAGAAAAAATAACAAATATGGGCATTATGCAGTATTCAAGTTGTAAATGTTGTTTTACACTCCCAAAATGTCTGACGTTTATTAAGAGATTGTTTCTATGTCCATTGAATGGAGGTCATGTGATGTTTTAATTGGTAGCACTGTTTCTTTAAAATTCACAGAACTCGTATTTCGTCATGTCATGTGAACAAGGCTCGAGAGAGCCGAAACGCGTTATGGCGACTAATGGAGTAAACTAAATCTGAACACTTACTTTGGGTCCGTGTCCGTCTGTTTGGGAAGTTTACTGTCCTGATACGGAAGAAAAGTGATATATATATATATATATATATATATATACAAGCCAAGTTGTATTGAAGAATGAGTGGGTGTATGAGTGACTGAATGGCTGATTTAGTAGGTGCGTAACTGGCTGTATAAGTGATTAAACGTGTCTTACTGAATGCATGGGTGAGTGACTAATGTCTGTATCAGTCTGTTAGTTGGTGTGTAAGTGGCAGTATGGGTTGGTGAGTAGCTACATGAGTGTCTATATGGGTTAATGATTAGTGGTGTGTGCATAACTGAAAAATGAGTAATTGGCAGTGTGATTGATTCTTTCGGTGACTGACTAGGTGTGTCAGTAACTCTATGGGTGAGTGGCGGTGTGTGAGTATCGGTTTATGAGTGCATATATCAGTGGCTATATTGATGAGTGACTGCGTGTATGAGTGACTGTATGGGTGAGTGGATGTGTGTGTAGACCTATGAAGTAGTGAGTGGGTATGTACTATCTGGAATTGGTGTGTCTATGGTTTCAAGAATGGTAGTTTGTATTTTAGAGTAGGTGTATGAAGGTTATATTAGGGTGTGAGGAGGTGCATCAGATATTAAGTGGATGATGTCATCAGTGAAGTCATCAGTGATGTCATTTGAGATGTCATCAGTGATGTCATGAGTGATGTCACTGACCATGTCATGAGTGATGTAATATGTGACATCAGCAGTGCATTGCGGGGGCGCGAGTTATAGTTAGCTCAACTAACTATAACGGCCGAATTTATCTGGTTTTGGACGAGTGAAATCTCCAACTAACTATAAAATTCCCTGAAACCTGTGTTTTTTTCAGTGAATTTCCAAGGTTTTTTAAATGCTAATTTCTAACTATAACGTCCCTGAAACCTATGTTTTTTTCAGTGAATTTCTAAGGTTTTTTAAATGCTAAGCTAATTTCTAACTATAACGTCCCTGAAGCCTATGGTTTTTTCAGCAAATTTCTAAGGTTTTTTAAATGCTAATTTCTAACTAAAACGTAGTAGTTGCGTTTGCAGAGTGGTGCAGAAAGGGGCCTGGGCTCTGACCAGCGCTTAGGATTTCCTCAGCGTAGGACTTACAGGAGGTAGCAGGAGGGCTACTTGGCCGCCAAAGTCCCTCAGTAGTAAAGTGGACTTCATCCCCCAACCAGTACTGTGCCAGGAGGCACGTTTGCAGAGTGGTGGAGAAAGGTGAGCGTGGCCTCCGAAGACCTCTTAGCAATTCCACTGTGTGGGACTTACTGGAGGTAACAGGAGGGGTAGTTGGCCCCCAAGGTCAACCTTGGGGGCCAACTACCCCTCTTATTACCTCCAGTAAGTCCCACACTGCAGGATTGCTAAGTTCTTATAGCAGGCCACGCCCCCTTTCCCCACCACTCTGCAAACGCACTCCCTGGCATACTCTTGGATGAGGATTAAAGTCCCCTTCGCTGCTGGGGGTCCTTAGCGGCCAACTAGCCTACCTGATACCTCCAGTTGGCCCCAGATAGTGGGATTGCTGACAGGTGGACATAGGCCACGCCCCCTTTCTCCACCACTCTGTAAACGCACCTCCTGGCGCGTTCTTAGTTGGGGGATTAAGTCCCCTTGAAACCTGAGGGTCCCTGGGGGCCAACTAACCCACCAGGTACCTCCAGTAAGCCCCACACAGCTGGATTGCTGAGAGTGGTCTCAGGCCACGCCTCGTTTTTACACCACTGTGCAAACGCACCTCCTGGTGCACTGCTGCTTGGGGGATGAAGTCCACTTTAGTCCTGAGGTCCTCAGGACACAAGAGGACCTCTTCGCCCCACCAGCAATGTGCCAAGAGGCGCATTTGCAGAGTAGTGTAAAAAGGATAGTGGCCTCGGACCACCTCTCAGCAATCCCACTGTGTGGGGCTTACTGGAGGTACCTGGTGGGCTAGTTGGCCCCCAGGGACCCTTAGAATTCAAGGGGACCTAATCCCCCAACCCAGAACGCGCCAGGAGGCAAATTTACATAGTGGTGCAGGGAGGCCACTTTTGGCCCCGGGGACCCGATCCCCCGGGGCCTGGCCTCATGTTGGGGACTGCAGGGGGAGCCCCAATGCCCCCGCGGTCTCAGCCGGCTCCCCGTCTCCTTGGGAGCCGGCATTGCTTTTGGACAAGGGGAGCTGCTATCATGCAGCTCCCCTTGTCCAAAAGCAATACTGCTTTGCTTCGTGGAAGCGAGAACAGGTTCCTGCTCTCGTTTCCATGAAGCAAAGCAGAGTTTGCAATGAGAGGCCGGAAGCCGTGCTCCCGCCCTGTCATTGCAAACTGCAATGTCCTGGGGGTGGGTACCCCGTGACATTGCTGGAGCCGGCCCTGGGGGGTGGGGGTCGTCAGGGCCTTGGAGGGCTCCAGGAAGGGGGCCGCGTGGCCCCCTCCCAACGTGAAAATCGCCCTGGGGAGGTGGTGGTCCCCGGGGCCGGGGGTCTGCTATGCCCCATTTCTCCACCACTTTGCAAACGCACCTCCTGGTGCACTACTAGTTGGGGGATGAAGTCGCCTTGGCTCTTGAGGGTCCTTGGGAGCCAACGTACCCTCCTATTACCTTCAGTAAGACCCACACAGTGGGATTCCGGAGAGGTTTTCGGTGGCGATGCCCCTTTCTCCACCACTCTGCAAATGCGCTTCCTGGGGCACTACTAGTTGAGGGATGAAGTCCCCTTGTCTCTTGAGGCTTCTTGGGGGACAACTACCCCTCCTGTTACCTCTAGTAAGTCCCACACAGCTAGATTGCTAAGAGGTTGTTGGAGGCCACACCCCGTTTCTCAACCACTCTGCAAATGTGCCTCCTGGCGCACTATTGGTTAGGGGAAAAATTCCACTTTAGTCCTGAGGCACTCAGGAGTAAAGTGGAATTCATTCCCCGACCAGCAGCACACAAGGAAGTACATTTGCAGAGTGGTGGAGAAAGGGGGCACGGTCTCCAAGTCCTCTCAGCAATCCTGCTGTCTGGGACTTACTGGAGGTAACAGAACCTCCTGGACCCCGAGGACCCTGAGCATCCAAGGGAACTTAATCCCCCATCTGGCAGTGTGCCAGGAGACATGTTTATGGAGTGGTGGTGAAGGGAGTGTGACCCCCGGCAACATGCCAGAGTTTTTTTTCTTCTTTTTTTCTGCTGCAGGGCCCCCCTTCCCTGGGCCATTTTCTGACCTGGGGACCCCATACCACAGGGCCTTTTTTCAATGGGTGAGGTGGCCGCGCCCGGGGCCCATCCTTTACTATTTAAAAATAATTTATAGAGAGGGCCAATTTCAGCCCCGGGGACCACAACCCCCGGGGCCTGGATTTTATATCTATTTTATTATTTAAAAAATTATGGGAGGGGGTCTGCGTGGTCCCCTTCCCGGGCCAATTCCGGCCCCGGGGACCCCATCCCCCAGGGCCTGCCATTTGTTTGTTTTTTAAAAAGAGTGGGAAGCCATGCAGCCCCCCCTCCCGGGCCCATTTCGGCACTGGGGACCCCATCTCCTGGAGCCTACGCCCAATTAAAAAAAAAAATCAAGGGAGGGCTGTGCAGCCCCCCTCTCTGGCCGATTTTGGACCCGGGGACCCCATCCCCCAGGGCCTGGCCTCTGTAGTGGGTCCCCTGATCCCACCCAGGGCACCCAGTTTTATAAGTTGTGGACCGTGGGGGGAACCTGAAGGCCCCGTGGTCCCTGCCAGCTCCCCACATCCTGCGGGAGCCAGCATTGCTTTTGGACAGAGGGAGCTGCTAACATGCAGCTCGGTCTGTCCAAAAGCAATTCTGCTCTGCTTCGAGTAGGCAAGAGCATTTTCTGCTCTCACTTACGCAGAGCAAAGTTTGCTATGGTTTGGTGGGATCTGTGCTCCCACCAAGCCATAGCAAACTGCAATGTACCTGGGGCCGGCACCCCGGAACATTGCTGGAGCCGGCCCTGGGGGGTGAGGGTCCCCCTCCTTAGTTTTGTGTTGCCCCGGGGAGGTGGTGGTCCCTGAGGCTCCATGGGGGCGCGCACCCCCCCACGCTCATTCTAACAAAAACCCCGGGGAGGTGGCAGTCCCTGAGGCTGCAGAGGGACTGTGCGGCCCCCCTCGCATTTTTTTAAATTAAAGCCCCGGGAAGGTGGTGGCCCCCGCATTAATTTGCAATCAAGCCCCGGGGTGGCGGTCCCTGGGGTTGGGGGAGTCCGAGATGCCCCTCCTACTTATTTTTTGGAAAGTTTAGTTAAGATTCATCAAACAGGGCCAAAAACAGTTCTCTTTATAGAGAAGCAGACCTAACTATAACTCTTGGGGTCAAAGTTTGATGAGGAAAAGGAGGTACCGGTCCCAAAAATGAGTGCCAGGTGACCTTATTGAAACCACTGGCTCAAATGAAGCACTACTATCCACCTCCTATGATTTCAGTGTGGATACTCTGAAGGTTGTGAGATATTTGGTAGCACTCCTTCAGCTTCTTCCTCTGCCATTTGAGTGTTAGAAAACGTAAGCGTTACTTCCTCTATAATGGCATAAGTTTTAGCACTGTGGACACACCTGTGCTACAGCCACTAAACTATAGTCTATAATTGTACCTCCCTTCGACATAGCCAAACAGAAGCAGTGCCAGACCCAGCTCTGTGCTTTGTCAATGGCGAGTATGGGAAAATGAGAAAAATGAAACATGAATAGAAGAACTCTTCATGTACATCAGAGCTTTTGGTCTTAAGGTGTGGTTGAGAGGCAGCTGAGATCGACACATTTTATTCCAACAAAAATAGGAATGCCTGGCTGGGAAAGAGCAACAGAAAATATTACAAAGCCGACATAGAAGTACAGATTGAATCAGCTGCTCCAAAGCTACTGGCCACAGACTCAACAAACACTTTACTGCTCCCAAAATATTTTTTTACTAAAAAAAAAAAATCCAGCCCTCAATGGAATGAATTGCCTCCATTCGTTGACGGTTACGAACAGCCAACTATAAAATGTGGTCTGTGTGGAATCTTGTACAATCTACTCATCCAGCTACGTGCAAAACATTGGCAGTTGCTAAAAGAGTGATTTTTAATTTATTACGAGGTCCAAGGGGTTATTTTGATGATTGCATTTAGAGAAATGTAGATACTGAAAAAGTATACTCTGTTTGACGTACATGCCAATCTATTACAAATTGTAATCATTATACTGCATCAAGGAATAACTAACCGCTGGTTGTATAGGATATACCACCCTAGGATATTCTTGTCCACCTACCAACTAATCCATCTATGGCATAAGATGGCAATATTATGGTGACACTTGCACACGATCATAAATACTAACAAGGATGCAAGTATGTGGGAATGCGTTTTTTTACAACGGAGGGTACTGCCAAGATCACAAATCGTTTACCTTCGGGTTAGCGTTACTTTTATAATTCTAAATAGACGCTAAACTTTTTTGGCTATTAACAAACCAACACAAATTGATATTTGCATTGGTTTATATGGAAAAGTATCACAAAGCAGCACGAAACGCTACTTTGCATTACTTTACGTCAAGGGGGCGTTACATGGGGGTACATGGGCGTTCCCACGCAACTGTCTGATGCTTTTTGATGCTAAATCCTATCTACTAACATTAGTAGACAAGGTTTAACGCCAAAAATTAACGCAGCTGAAAAGCAGGCATTAAAAGGAAAAATGTTTTCATTTCTCCTTGTTTCTCCGACTTTGCATGTGTGCTGCACTGTACAGCACACATACAAAGTAGGAAAAGGTTTTAAACTTGTCTAGCCATAGTATTTTGAAAGGAAGGGTACCGTTCATGTGCAAAACCTATGGTAGACGCAGGCACGCACTCCAGCACTATGGCACTAAGATGTGTGCCTGGCGCATGGCAGCTGAAATCAGCGCTGACGCTAGGGAGCAGGAATGAGAGTGACATATATCTGTGAATATGGTGCTCTCTCCTTATCAAGCAACACATCATTTTTGGTTGCTGCGCTGAGTTACATGATTCTTTGAGAATCTGGGCCTACATGTTTTGCACACCAGATGACAATATTGGAATCCTGCATTTCGGCCTTTGAATTAAAGCAATGAAACGTGACTAAAATGTGTCATAGGTTTAACAAGGGGAAGCAAAGCTAAGTAAATTTTGTGCTTTTCAGCATAAAAAGCTGATGCAGAGAAGGGGTGTGCATGGGCCCAGGTTCACAAAGGTTTAGCATCAGGTTAGGGTTACTTTTGTAAAGCTAACCTGACGCTAAACCTATATGAGGATTAACAAACAAACGCTAATTGGTATTAAAGTTGGTTTGTATGGAAAAGTAATGCAAAACAGTGCAAAACGCTGCTTTGCATTACTTTGCGTCAAGAGGCATTACATGGGTGGTATATGGGAGTTCCCATGCAACCACCCATGCTTTTTGACGCTAAACCTTATCTACTAACATTAGCAGACAGGGTTTAGTGCCAAAAATGAATGCCACTGGAAAGCAGGCGTTAAAAGGAGAAATGTTTTTATTTCTCTTTTCTTTTCCTACTTTGCATGCACGCTGCACTATGCCTACATCGTATCCCTCCACACAAGAGAGGCTTCACCACACTGGGATCCAGAGAGATGCCCTTAGATGGATCACATCCTTCCTCATAGGACGAACCCAGAGAATCTGCCTTCCACCCGCCGTCTGCGACATCTCTCAAGGCTCTTTCCTCAGCCCCACCCTCTTCTACACGTATATGATGCCCCCTGACTGACATTGTCAGAACCCATGACCTCAACATCATATCCTACGCCAACTACACCCAGCTCATCCTCTCTCACTCAGCAGCCCCCTCTATCACGAAGACAAATTTCCCCAACTGCATGACAAATGTCACTGACTGGATGAGGACCAACGTCTGAAGCTCAACACTGACAAGACTGAAGTGCTGATCTTCAGGAATAGCACTTCCCCGTGGAATGACACCTGGTGGCCCACCGAACTCTGTCCTACCCCCACACCTACAGACCACACACACTACCTTGGCATCACCCTGGACAGCAAACTCACCATGAAATGACAGATCAACTCAGTCTCCTCCACCTGCTTCCACACCCTCCGCATGCTCCGAAGTATCTTCAAATGACTCTCCATCGGCACTAGGAAAATTGTCACTCAAGTCCAAGTCACCAGCTGACTGGACTACGGAAATATGCTGTGTGCAGGAACCACACCCAACTCATCATAAGACTTCAGAGTATACAGAACGCAGCGGCCAGACTTATCCTCAACCTGCCTAAATGGACCCATTGCACCCCCACCTCAGGAACATGCACTGGCTCCCCGTCCAGAAAAGATGTCATTTTAAGATGCTGACACACACCTACAAAGCCCTCCATGACCAATGACCAGCATACATCAACCACCGCCTGAACTTCCACCTACCCGCCAGAGATCTTTGCTCCGCCTCCCCGCAGCTGTCAATGTCGAACTGCCGGTTGGACTCACTTTGCTGGGTTGCCCCACTGAAAGGGTGTTTACTTCCAGAAATGTTTTAAATTCCGAATGTACATGATTTCATCAGGACCAATGCCGAACCACACCTCAACGATGACGATACCTTCCTGGGCCCAAATTTTGGACTTTGAGTTTCACCCCATCGAGAGCCTTGAACTTTCCACCAGAGCCAAGGCTGCCATGGAGGTCCTGTGTCACAGACAGCTGCCGCCATAGTGAGTCCTTTCTCAGATCCAGCTGGCACACTGACCTCATCTACAAGCACTTTTCTCCAGAAAAACAACTAAGTCAGAAGGCAAACTTTCCAGCAGTATGAACCTGTTCCCTGTATCCAAACCACAGTTTATCTATGTTTAATGTTATTGTTTATATATTTTTTAAATGTAGTTAAATTGTTGTTTTTTTGCCCAATGTCACAAATCTGGCTTGAAATTCTATCTTTATTGATCCTGCAAAATGTGTGTTATTCTATATCCTATGTTGACCTTTTACAACATCTCCTTTAACCTTATCTTTGATTGTTCACCAATTCTACCTCAGAGAGTCAAGGGCATTTTAGAGCCCATCTTTTTCATCCCAGGTAAAGTAATTAACCAAAGTAGTCTCGCTTTTGATAGTTTTATATGATCTTGATAACCTCACATATCTGAAAAAATATGTGTGACAAAAAGGCCTGACCCTTCTGCTCCTGAAGCCATTCTAATTCTCATACAGTAAGGGTCATATTGACTATGTCCTTGCATGCACTTCCTCAATGCAGCTTACATACTAGTGTTGATGCACTATTGCAAATTTGCCTTACAAGTCACAGATTCTGGAGATTTTTCCAAGTACATTTCCAGATAATTTACATTTTGGGCTGCTTGTGTACTTCTGTAATAAGCAACACACTGACATCAAGTATAAGGGTACATTCAAGTGGAGCACCTGTACACAGCAGCCACAAGTGGAACTCAACTACCAAGGATATAAATACCAAGTAAACACTAACTAAAATTAGCCAAAGAGGAAAGATGAAACATCACAGGAATGGATATTCTATTGCCGCTAATAAGAACAAGGACAAACTTACATGCTTGGAGGGACAAGGATGGGGAAAGGAAGTCATCACAGCTTCCATAGTTGCAGACCGGTTTTAGGATGAGCTAACTATCTGTGCTAATGGGTGGGGCCTAACAATGATTGAGAATAGCAAAAGGGAAAGCCAGATGTGAAGCTTTAATACACAGGAGCCTGCAATCCTTGTATAAACGCCTATCTCTATATTCCTGATTACCATCTTTAATCACCTGTATTATAGCTGCTCAGCACTAATAAGGCATTGTGGTTGGTTGTGATATAATAATGCCTGTTGCAAGAAACCAAGGTGTAGGAGAGTAGGATCTGCCTCTTATGTTGCCCCCACTTTTTTTCTGATGTTTACACTGGTTTCTGGCTATAGTCTGGCTGGGACCCTGCCAATCAGGGCCCCAGCCTCTCTGTTCTCTCTAAACGACTTGGAGTGCACTCTAGGTGCACTAGTGATTGGATCCTGTGCTACCTTATGAGTCCCTAGTATATGGTACCTTAGGTACCAAGGGCATAGGTACTTCACAGGCCTACCAGGGGCTGAAGCATGTATT
>CAWUFW010021429.1:0-121139 GCA_963921515.1 Calotriton arnoldi | reverse complement strand
TCTGTGTTGCTTTCAAATTGTTATTTTGATTACATTCTTTTTCAACTTTGCTAATATTTTAGTAATAATCTTCTTATGGTCATAGATTTCGACTAAGGAAGCAATTAGGTATCCTTTTGCTTATTCTTCTTTGCTGTTCATACATGTATGGTTGTTGGGGTTAACTGTGTTAGGCTTACTTACTGTTTTAATCAATATATGTTTTAGTTTATGCTTATAGCCTCGTTTTATTTTGCCTTAGGTTAGCCCAAGTGAACCACAGTATTTGATGATATATAATTACCCTGGTTCTTAAGGTTATAGGGTTGACTCCGTAACTTGATATGACAAATAAAAATCAGGCAAATGAGCGTGACATGCAAAGCCAACCATGGGTAAGCAGTGGGTGGACTCCAAGCCCCTCTGTTTTTGGTAAGCCCTAATATGCCTCACAACAGACAGCACATGCGTTGTCTAGTAAGCTTGACCTAAAAAGACAAAACTCACACCTGACAAATAAACCTGAGTTCTTTTGAAGGAGGGCTGTAATGAGAGTGCCTATTCAATTCACTGATGCTTTTTGTGTGAAGGAGAAACAATTTGTCATGTTAATTTCTGAACATAGTACATGTATATCATAATAAAAGTGATTGAATGCACACACAATTACCAGTTCCAGTCTTTTCAGCTCACAGATGTGATGCATCTTTTAATCCAGAAGTGTTGTACAATTAATTTCACTTTCCTACAGACAAATGTCTATATAACCAAATAATACAGTGTGAAATGCAGACTCTAGTTTTCCACCCATATCGCTATGTTTTTTTAAAAATGTGCAGCGAATTGAAGTGAAAACCTTCAAGAGTTGCAAAAAGTCCTCCCCTCTTGCTACCTTTTATTGTATGATGTTCAGTCATGATTACATTTTAACCCATTTTGAATGAACATGTTAAGTACATGTAGCTGCAAGAGGGACTTTATCATGTGTGACATCTGTTCCCAGTTCTGACAATTAAATCCACACCACATTACATTCTGTGACATATAGTTTGACATTTCTAATAGGAGCTTCTGTACCCAATATGCAATGTGATGTAGACTAGAAAAACTGTCTGGAAGTGACATACAGGAAATACCCAATTTGCCACTTTGATATTTGAAGTCACTTACTTTTGAGCTGGTAGACCTGGTCCTCTCTGCAGGGTCATCACCAAACATTTTACCTTCACCCTTCCTGTTTTACTGAATTTGTTTTTGTTACCTTTATAGTTTCTGTGCACTTTAGCACTGCTAACCAGTGCTAAAGTGCTCTCTCTTTAAACTTGGTAAAATTGGCTTACACTCAATTGGCACATTTAATTTGCTTGTAAGTGCCTAGTAAAGTGGTACTACATGTCCCCAGAGCTTGTAAACTAAATGCTACTAGTGGGCCTGCAGGACTTATTGTGCCACCACTTATGTAGCCCTTTAAATCATGTCTCAGGCCTGCCTTTGCCTGTGTGTGTAGTTTTAAACTGCCATTTCGACAAGTCAAAATAATCATTTACTGGGCCTAAACCTTCCTTTGTAATACATATAAGTCACCCCTAGGGTACGACCTAAACATCCCATAGGGTAGAGCAGTGGTTTCCAAACTTTTCATGTTGGTGACACACTTTTTAGACATGCATCATTTCGCGACACAGTAAATATGTAAAGGGAGAGAGATTATCAATGGTGCAAGGACCGGTATATTAGGCTATACAAAGATTGTTACGAGGAACCCCTGCTTTAAATAGACCCAGATAAACTATTTACAGAAGATAGCCATGTTGTGTCCTGGGTTACCTGAACTCTGCCTCAGATGCCAACAAATACACTAAAGATTTACAGATATAGGCACCAATATTATTATAGAACAAGCATTGGCATAGCCAATAGGTCTCGCCTTTGGGACCTTATAAGTGTTTAGTTATCCAGCACAATATCCTTGGTGCAACAACATCAACTGTTGCATGGCTAAACACTTATAAGGTCCCTAAGGCGAGACCTATTGGCTATGCCAATGCCTGTATTACTGGGGGCAGGTTTTGCAGCGATGCTGCAATATTGGCCCCAGTAACAAAAGCAGCAGTGCTGGGGCCGGTTTTGGTAAGCAGCAGTACTTTACGCTTGCCCCCTTCCCCCCACCCTTCGGGGTGGGGACCAGTGTCTGACAAAATTGCCGGGGCTGCTTTGAGTTGCCAGTCCGGCCCTGTGCTTGTCTCTCATGAGTCATAGCCCCTATTGGTAATAAATAGCATATTACACTGTGCATCTCTATATATATAAAATACACACACACATTTATTGATGTGTAAGCCCCATTTTATACGAACCTCTCCTTTCCTCAAATTTAAATTTGGTCATTTTCTTCATTCAGGCTATAAAGAATTACCCCGACCTCTGATGTGTACTAGAAAAGATATATGTTTTCCTGTTATGTTTCCTTTCGAACAGCTTATGTGCGTTTTATTTTACAAAAATAAAATGCTGTCTGCGTCATAAATATCAACAAAATGGCCCATTGCCTGGGAAGGCTCTGTTTTCCTTCGCAGAGTGTGCATGTGTCTGTTTGTCTGGATGTCTAGAGAAGTTTAAACTGTTTTCCGCTGCTCCTGTGACCAAGACTAGGCTCGTTATTGTTTTGTGTGGGTAAATAGTCTGGGAGCTCAGGTTCACGTTGGAGTGCATCCCGGCCCGGCGCGGATTGTGGGAACCTCTGGTGCTTGCGGCAGTTCACGGGGGTTTGTCTGCAGCTGCCCCTCTCACAGCCTGAATAGAAGTGGGGACTGGGAGGAGGGGGTTCAAGACCGTGAATACTTTGCCAATGAGAGATGAGGCATATTGAAAACAATATTAAATTACCCTGATTAACATATACAATACTGCCGTAAGAGTATACACATATTGACATATGAGCTAAAAAGCACTGACACAAGACTATGCACACAAATGGACACAAGAGCATACACATTCTGACACAGGAGAACACACAAGTGCACACACTAACACAAGAGCACACTCAGAGGCATAGGAACATACACATCCTGACACAGGAGAACACACAAGTGCACACACTAACACAAGAGCACACTAAGAGGCACAAGAGCATACACATCCTGACACAGGATAACACCCAGGTGCACACACTAACACAAGAGCACATTCAGAGGCACAAGAGCATACACACATTGACACAAAAGCACACGCACTGATCCACTATCAGAAGAGCATACACATCCAGTCACAAAAGCACAGACATGCACAAACTGACACAAATCACACACAAACTGACATTCGTGTGTAGGCACAATATGACACAAAAGGACAGACAGGGACACTGGGGAACAAAAATATTGATTTGAGAGCGCATGCACACTCTGACCAATGAGCACATAAGCACTAACAAAAAAGCCTTCACAATGTGACGGAGACAAACGTGCTAACACAAGAGTACACGCACACTGTGATGCAGAGGCGACAGGAATGCATAAGTGGACCCATAAACACAAAAAGCATGCACACACACCTAGTCAAAGGTTTGCGCACACACAGAACAAAGTGTAACGACAGTGACACAAGAGCGTACACGCACACGCGCACCGACTCCACGGTACTCCGTGACACAAGCGAGTGCACACACTGAAAAAAATAACACATATACTCACACTAGAGCACCTAGGGTAACACGAAACGGAAGCAAGAAAACACACTAACGCGACTGAGAGCACACACACCGATACAGAAGTGTGCACACATGCATTTACACAGAGTGCACACAAGCGTTCATCGGAGCACACATACGGACAGGAGGAATGACCGGAGCTGCTAACTTCACGGACTAGGCTGTTTTGTGAGGACAGAACCGAACCCTGCACTCCCTACATCCCGGTCCTCACACGTGCACCCCACTGCACCGCTCCGCATTAAAGGACTGCGCTTCTTGGATTTTACTAGGCACTTTGGAGTGAGAGGCAGAGGCGGGGGGGGGGGCGGGTGAAGAACTAAGGAAACCCCCCGACAGGAAGGAGAGTGCAGTGGGAAGAACAAACATTCCCCTGGACAGATTTCTGTCCGTGTAGAGGTAGGGAAAAGAAGGAAGCGAAATGAAAGGGAAATACAGACACGTTCTACTGACTGCTTTTTGAAGATTGGACATAAAGGAATAATGTTTACACCGCAGCTACGTTAAGTACAGCTGCTAAGGGATCGACAGCGCAGCTATACTCTCAACACACGCATCGCCAAAAACAAGCCCTGCACTCTAGACAGAGTAAGTAGATTCACGCAACATTTGCGTTGTTTAAATGCAGTTGTAAACAAAATATCCCACAGAATCGTAAGCAGCAGTTATATGACCTTTAGTCCGCGCCTCAACACATGTTTCAGTACTTACAGAGTACCCGTAGTTTAAAGTGAGTGAGTGTGTGTGGGGGCTTCTTAAATATGAAGTCAACTGAATTAAATCCCCACCTCCAGCGAGGAGAGATTACGGGTCCGCGCCAGTCAAGTGCAGTTTACTGTGAAACCGTAGGCATCACTCGTCTCACCATGCCATCACGATCGGGGACACGCAGATGGAGAGCCTTTTTAACGTTGCTTGCATGCGTGCAAACAAGCCCGGGAGTTTTGTGTGCGCGCACGCTAAAAGAAAATTAAAACAAGCATTGGCCGCACGGCCGTGCGAGACGCGCTCTGTGGTGGGGGAGGGGGAGGAGCGGGAGAGCAAGTGACGCGCTGCCGTGAAAGTGACACGGCCGCGCGGCCCCGAGAAGCACTCTGTGGTGGGGGAGGGGGAGGAGCAAGTGAGAGGAAAGACATATGGCGCCTGGAGCATGCGAGGAATGCGCGTTACTGTGCGCGTACTCGCATGCTCTAGGCCAGCCAAAAGTTGTGGTCGCATTTCTGCAAGTCCACTACAAAATGTCTCGCCCAGAGCCAGCGCTAAGCGCTGGCTTTCAGGGCGAGACCTAAAAAGAAGGGGACTGCAGAGCGGGCAGCTGGAGTTCCCACAGTATATTACTCACCACCGCTTCACCGGGCCACGAGAATGGCAGCGCGATGCTCTGTTAGGGCAACTCCCCCTCTCCTGTCTTCTACAGGAAGCAGCAGCGGGCGCAGGATGAGGACCCCCTAAGCCCAATGGGCCTGCCGGCCTCCCCCTGCTGCTTCCGGTATAGGCTGGACGTGAACGGGACTGCATAGCGGCCAGCTGGAGATGCCGCATTATATTATTCACCGCCGCTGCAAAGGGCCTGTGGGAGAACGGCAGTGCGATGCTCTTCCTCTTCCGCAGGAACAGGTACTGCGTCACTAACATGCGCAGTACCGCCCTGCATGATGAATAGACCACGTCTCGTTGTCATCGCGCGACACACCCAAACATGACAGCCGACACAGTAACGTGTCACGACACAGAGTTTGGAAAGCTCTGGGGTAGAGTGTGTTGTAATTAATAAGATGGACATATACTTTTAAGTTTTACATGTACTGGTAGTGAAAAACTCTCAAATTCGTCTTCACTATTGCAAGGCCTATTTCCCCAATAGGATAGGATAGGATAACATTGGGTTACTTTATTACATTTAATAACTTATAGCTTTTGTCTGGAAGCAGATATGACTGTCATGTTTGATGTCTTAGAAAGTCCAATTTAAAACCCTCTTTAATGGTAAAGTAATATTTTAAGTCACAATTCTGAAAATGCCACTTTTAGAAGTTGGCATTTTCTTGTCCTGGCCATTTGGTGCCTGCAACCTGTATACTGGGTCATATGACTGGGTGTAGTTGTCAGTTGGCCTTTGTGTATTCTCTCCAGACAGTATCACAATAGAGAGTCAGGATGTTGACAGGATGGGCCATCCTGACTTGATAGGGGTGGGGGATGGAGCTGTCATCTACCATACTTGCATTTCAAAGGCACTGGCCCAACACAGTCACAAAGAAATTCACACTAGCCTATTGTGCTCCCAGACATACTGGTACCATGGCAAGGAGGCAGGACATTCAGCAGAAAGAAGGCTCCAGAAGTTTCTTCCACTTCAAAGTGGGTACCAGGAATAAAGAGGGGACCCTCAGACACACTCTTCAGTCTGTTCCTGGACCTGTGGAAAATACAAAAGAAGGAAGCCCTGCTGCTTGAAGCCAGCCATGCTTGCTGAGAAGGAAAAATAGACCTGTAACCTTCATCCCAGGCTGAAGGGACTCCAAGTGTTAGCTGACAGACCTCCTGTTCTAAGCTACATAGACACAACAAGGTCAAGAGCTCCAGAGCTGCTGTGGCATTGGTTGAGCTCCTCCTTGAAGAAAAGGAGAAATCTTGAAGATTTGGGCTTTTTGTAGCTGCGAACAAGCCCATGTGCGCCAAGATCTTGCCAACATGCCACCACGCCACCGGCTAATGCAAAGCTCCAGTGAACCTGACTCTTTGTGGTACAGTGACCGCCAGTGAAAACCAGCAACGTGAGATCTGTACTTTCTGCTACAGCTTTGACAGCCCACAGTGACTACCAACACAAATCTCCAGAAACAACTGCCCACAATGTCCGACAGGATCTTTGTGCTACAATGACAACCATCCGCGATGCTCTCCCTGCTCCTCGCAGCCTTCTCTACCGCGAACAAGACTCTTTGTGCTGGACTTTGAGAGGTAAATTTTTGAGCAGGAAGTATCCGGCCCATGCTCCATCATGGTCAGATTAAACTTGTGGCTTTCACCCGGTTTTGCACGACTAGATAGCCACGAGTGGCACTTTGTGCTTTTAAGCGCTATACTTACCTGAAACCTTTAAAATTGCATATCTCCAGTTCTACTGACTGGATTTTTGTCATTTTGGTGTAAAAAATGTATGTCATTTTACTCTATTTTTAGTTTGAGCCTGAGCCAGCGTGCAAGCGCTGCTCTGCGAAGATCTGTGGTAGTTCAGTAGGGAGAGAAGCTTTGCCCACTCCCCCGCCCTTATTTTTCATTGGCTTGTGTGTTTGTCCTTTGTAAATGCTGACTTCTGATTCATTATAAGGCTTGTTAGTCCCTCCTTAGTACAGCCATGTCGTCATTTGTATCCTCCCATGGCTACTGGCCCCTTTACTTGGTTGTTACACGGGGCGTGTACTATTTCCTTTATTGAGTTTCTCTATTAGGCGGGACGACGTGCTTCACTTACATTTAGCAGGCCATGCCCGCTTTCACTTTTGAAACAGCCGGGATAATGGCTGCCGCTTGCTTGTTTCTCTTTACTGCCGATTGACAACCTCCTCCGGTGCCTCCAGTAGCGGCCCGTGGAGGGAGTGCCGTGGGGCGGTGAGGCGGGGCGGGGGAGGGGCAGGGTGGGGGGTAGTAAACTCCAGCTCACGGCCGACCAGAGTAATGTAAATAAATAAATAAATAAAACGAATTTCGTTGCGCACGCTGAAACGCATTTGCAGAACCCCTATAACTATGGTTGTCCACCCTTCTCGGGAGCTATTGGTGTACGTCCATCCCTTTCGTTTTCCTAGAGAGGTGTCATCCCAATCCAACCCACATACATCCATTCCAAACAAAACAAGCATTTGCAATGCAATAGTTCTTGCATTTACGCGAGTTTGAGATATTGGCATTGTAAATGACAATGCCTTTTATTTATATTTTGTTTTTTAAAACAGATGAATAAAAGGCATTGTCATTTACAATGCCAATAGCTTAAACTTTCGCAATAGCAAGACCTATTGTATTGCAAATGCTTGTTCTAAAGTGCTGTGGGATTTTTCTTGTATTGTGTTTTACCTTTATTGTGTGTGTGCTGCATAAATACTTTACAAATTGCCTCTAAGTTAAGCCTGACTGCTTTTGTTGCAAGCTACCAGAGGGTTAAGCACAGGTTAATTAAGTGACTGTTGGTGGTTCACCCTGACAAGGATTGCTTTAGAAGGGCTCACACCCACCACTCAAACAACAACCCAATTTCTCACAGGCGTCTAATCACAAACTGCATTTGTAATACTTTAGTAGTACTAGAATAGTACTACTAAAATACTATAAAATGCTATTCACAAACCTATAAGAATCTCCATCTCCACCTCTCCTATCTTTTCTTTGGGGATACCCTGACACATGTAACTTTACTACTTAGGGCCCGATTACAATGTCGTCCGGAAAGCAGTCCAACCGAATCGGTTTCGGAATGCTTTCCAAATGACTCGGGTTCGGGGAGTCCAACCGACCAATTATGGTGTGTCCGAACACCGTTTGGTCAGACTCCCATTGACTTCAATGGGAGCCTGGTTCCAAACTTGCACCCTGTGGCAGGCACCGCATGGTGCCTGCCACACTGTGCATGCATGGAAAGGGGGGACCCATGGGTACCCCCATGGGCCCGATTTGGAGGGTCTCGGGTGAAGGGGGGCCTGCTACGGGACCCCAAAATCAGATTCCGACAGCCAATCTGTGTCGGAACAACCGATTCGGAAAGGCTGTCCGAATCCCACATCGTTCGGAAACGCGGCCCGTAGACCTGTACGAGTCGACTCCGACCGACTCCGTTACTCCGAATGCCATTCGGAACCGAGTTGACAGTTCGAACGGTTTCCCGACATCATGATCGGTTGTCAGGAAATGTGTCCGAGTCAGTCAGAACCAAGGCTTCCGAATCGGATTCGACCGAATCGGATGCCATTCGGAGCCTTTCCGGATGACATCGTAATCGACCCCTTAGTAGTAAATGGGGAGGGACTTGGGAACTGGCTGGAGAAAGGGGCATACTTTCTACTAAATGGGAGGCGCTTAGGAAGGAGCAGAGAGGGGTTAGGAACTAATAGGGAGTGATTTTTGAGAGGGACATGCATCCACCCACAAAACAGTAAATCCATAGCTTTATACAAGCTGCACTTTTAAAGTTACTACAGCCAAAATGGGACACAAAAGAGTAGTAAATTACTCCAGCTCAGAGCTGGAGTACGTCCAGCACTACACATGGTCAACTACCGGTACTGCAACACCCTCCCACAGAAGGTAATGGTGCTAGAGACTTAAAATCCCAGAGAATAATGTTAAATCAGCTAAAAATATTCAAAATACATAAAAATGTAAATATTTGATATATAATTTAGTGTTTAAGAAATCTAAAAATAAAACATAATTATAAAATTATAAAGTATTTTAACAATGTTTTTTAATGTATAAATTAATAAAACATTCATTTTTATTAAAATATAATTAAATAACTTTTAATTAATTCTATACATCTCTTTTAATATTATCAAAGCATATAAAAATTTATTTTTACGTTAGGTGGTAATGTATTTTTTAATTTAAACTTCAGAAAAATTTATTTTACATATTTACAATATTTAAAGATTTCATTGATTTCAAAATTAAGTTAGAAGTGCTATCACTTTTTTTTATTTTGTTCTTAATTTAAAGTAAATATATAAAATAATTTTACATTAATTTTTGACTGAAAATATTTGTACGAATTTTCATCAAGTTAAATAAACTTTTTTACTTTTACCTAGACCCTACCATTAGAGGACGTCACATTAGGAGTGGAGATTTCCCTATGGTAAAGTATAGGGAAAATTAAAAATGCTTATTAAACTTTATAAAAAATTAGTAAAAATATTTGCAGTTAAATGCAAGCAGTGCATTGGAGGTGTAAAAATACACCCTAATAGCCAACAGGTGCCCGATGGTAAAGTTAAGTTAACATTAGAAAATGTCCCCCTTTAGACTGCTGGAGGCTGTGTGCAGCCCTCTAAACCAGTTCACAAACAGCATATACAGCTGTGTCTGACACTACCCATGCAGCAAATGCCACAAAACCAGGGCATCACATTCAAAGTGCAAGCACTGATCATCTTACCACTATCACAGCCAACAACTATTTATTTAATGCTTGTCTTTCAATTATTGTACATCTCACACTAGTGCTCAGCTTGGCACAGCAATTACTGTCAAACTGACACTCAACAACTCCAGCCTATCTCATGAGCATCCTGCAGCCAGTCAGTATGGCTCAACATGCAACTTACTCCCAACAACATGTTCTACCCTATCTGCATCCAACTACCACCAGCCCATAATTAGTGAACAAATTATAACAAGTTCTGAACTCACAGCCAGTAAGTACTGCTCATCCCACAGCCAGAAAATACTGAACAACCCACTAACAAGCCAGAACCAACAAACACAGGTCAACCTACATACATGCCCAACATTGTCAAAGAACAGTTACAGCCCATCCCACAATGAAATACCAGCTACCTGAAACAAACTTGCAATGAAGCCACAGCTAGAGCCCACTGTTCTGGCAGCTACTGCATGCCTTGCCACCAAGTTCTGATCAGCTTAGAATTAGTGGCCATGCACAACCAGCAGCTACTTCCCAACTAAAATGGCTGTCTAACAGGCGCAGCCCATGCAGGTAAGAGCGGTGAGGCAGGGTGGCAGGGGGGAGGAGTGGAGTCAACATATGACGATGAGGGAAACAAATTTAAAAAAAGAAAAACATGAGGTTCGTCGTATGCCGAACCCCCCTCCACCCCGCCCCACCGCTCTTACCTGCAAGGGTTGTGCCTGCTGTCTAATTATAAAACAAGTACAGCAACACTCAACCAGTGCACATTCCACAACCAACAAATGCTATACTACGACCATCAAGTACTTTTCATCTCACAGCCAACAGGTACTGTCCAACCCATTGCTAACTGGCACTCCCCAATCCACAGATAGCAAGCTCTGCCTAACCCACTGGTATCAACTAGTGTCCAGTGAGTACTGCCAAACTCATAACTACTGTCAATCCTGCAAACACATTTTGGACAACTTGAAACCAACAGGTATTGCCCAACTAACAACCAGTATTTTAACCATGAGCCCCACAGTCCAATCCATATCCACTATAATCACTTTCCATCCCATAAACAAGTACTAGCCGACCTGCAACCAGTGCCCAAACCACAAAAACATACTGCCCACCCTACTGATATGTCTGTCTTGCATTGTCAGTAATAAGCCAGACCTATTGCTTTTGCACATGTTTGTTTTATTTGCATTCTGATCTTTGTAGTTTTATTTTTCCATTGTAAAATCAGAACTACAGGTAAAAGAATGGAAGGAAATAAAGAGGAATGAGTGAGTGTTGAATCCAATTAAAGCAAGAGACTTCACATGAAGATGCAAAAGGTTTAATGTAAGGTTGTAACAAAAGGACCCCATCCACCATGAATCTCCAACTGCTGCAGCCTCCAGCCTCCATTTGCTGACTGTTCACTAGCATTCCAAGATCCTAATAACTATTCTTAGAACTCATTGCAAGATGTTATCACCATGGCAAAAACATATAAACATCCTAAAGCATCTGTTGATGTTATCCGCAAAGACATTTAGCTAAATGTTGCAGAGCCAGACATGACACGAAAAAAGCGAGAGAGGTGGAGTATGATTCTGACAAGGTTGAATGTAAAAAGGTTATTTTACAATTAAAGGAGAATGGTGATGAAGGACCATTTGAGGTTGTGCAGGTGAGTGGAGTACCTTTTAAATTGCTATTTGACTGAGGAGCAAGGAGAACTTTAGTGCCTAGGACTCTTTTTGAACTGGATTTGCGAAAGTGAAGTTATTTAAAGTCGATATTAATCCAAAAGGTTTTGATGTGCTCCTGTGGTTTTAGATGTCCTAGCCTAAGACGGTCTTAATGCTGGAAGGCCTAAAGGGCATGCAACTGTAAGCGTGGGTGTGCAAACTGAAGGATGGTAGCGGACGATCATGGATGATGGCAGCCCATTTTTCACTGTATAGAGAATTTGTTGGATAGTTGATGGAGCAGGGTAAATATAAAAATTTTAACCTCCTAATATTTTCGTATAATAACAATAAACATGTTCGTTCAAGTAAATAACCAACAATGTATGTCTGGGAAAAGGATAACACGCAGTTTTATGTGCAAAGTAATGAACTAATAGTTGTTTACGTTTCTAATAATAACATAATATTTTGCGTACTGAAATAATAATAAAATGCATGTTTTTGTGCTTTGAATAAAACGTGTTGTTGCAAAATAAAGCGATGGTAAGTAAGGGACAGCATTATATGTTGTTTCTGCTAGGTAATACCTAATTGGGGTACGTAGAAAGACGGGAGGGAAACGAAAGGGTTTATATTTCATTGTTTTAATAACATTTTGTTTTTTTTAGAAATAGTGCGCTTAGGCCTGCTGAGCAGCAATATAAAATGGCCGCGAGTTATTAGAGTGCACAGGAGCGGATGCGACCACGTGATAGAGGAGAGAGGCTGTTGCAAAGAGATGATCACGTGCTGATGCCGAGAGGCTAGGATGAAAGTATGGTCAAGGCTGCTGTGACCCTTCTGAGCAGATGTGTGCCAAGATGATCAGCAAGAAGCGTGAGAAGCCTGGTTGAATCAATAGAAAGAACATTATTATACAATTGTTGCAGAAAAAGAAACAATTTGGACTGATCGAAACGGATGAGCGAGTGCATGAACTGTGGGAAACGATGCTTGCATGGACATTCCTCACGGAACTAGTTAAGACCAGGAAGCTTGATTAGAATGTATAGGGACCTGAGTTTTGGACCAATGAGAATGAATCGCGCCATGTAAGAAGAAACATTTTATGCTGTAAGTTAGAATTAGGGTATAAGAAGACCTACTCTTAGTGGGAGGGGGTTAGAATGCTGCGGGATGCTGCGGGAGATGCTGAAGAAGTTAGATGCTGTAGATGGGAGAGTTTGCGGTTGCTGATGCTGACGAGCTGATGCTGCTGCTGTTATTTTTCTTTTCCAGTTGAGTATGAAATGCCGCTTTAGGAGAACTAGCATTTGACAAGATTTATATTAGAATTATTAGGATTTCCCCGAGAGATAGATAGGTTGATCTATAGAGTCTTTAGTATGATAACCTCATTTTCGGTCTAATAAAAGTGACATGCAATTTGCAATTATTCTTATAAAGATGATAAACGCAATGATTTGAATAATAAATTAATCCTGAATTTTCTGCATTCAAAACTTTATATAAACTTTATTATTCTTTAAACCAATGACTCAGTGACTTTCTTTAGCATAATGATCAATAATGTTTTGGTAAAAGAGTTCATTGTGATTGAGCTGGTCTTAATCACCATCAACTGATTCCTACTAGTTGGTCCATCGACCAATGAGCGGAATACCTTAAAAGCAAATGAAAATTATTGTGTCTTTATAAAAGAGGTATCCCGTCTCCTTCCAGCAAATCGTTTTTCTCCTAGGTTTCATGTCGGAGGAAAATCCAGGGAAATAAATGAGTAAGTGAATGTATATGCGGTGTTATGGGCCCCACCGTCATATGGATATAGTGTGTGTATGTTAGAGAAATAATTGCACCTGGATGACCCAAAACCATATTAGGAGAAAATATTTTTATTGAAAGTGCTGGATCAGATTTCTTGGTAGCAGAGTTATGGTTACTATAGATTAGTTTGGTGATTATTGATTTTTGATTATAGATTATTGATAAGTTTTATGTCTAACACTTTTTGTTGAGTCGCGTTATGTTATATGTAAGTTTTCACGCTTCCGGGAAGTAGGAAGTGGAACACGTGTGGCAAGAGAAGTCGCATGGAATTTTACACTGTCTGAGTTCATTTTGGTAATAACACAGGTTGTGTTATTTAGGGACATTTTGCGTATAAAAGGTGTGTAAGTGAAATAGTGATCGGTTTTTCTTGTGAAACTCTGGCCTTAATTCTCAGGAGCAGTATAGTCTCCACATGTGTTTTATCCCCAGAGAAACGGGTTTATCGTTTGCTTGAAAGAAGGGTAAGGTAGAGGGAAGTGCTACTTTATCGACGTAACTGAAAGTTCTGTGGTAGGGTAGAGGTAAGCGCTGCCTACTGGAAAATACAGAATTCTTGTGTGAATGGTCAAAGCTATCTTTTCGGTTTAGCGAATCAGACAATGGAAATGTGGATAAAATGTTGTAACTAACAAGAATTGTTGAAAAAGAAATTGCCGATAAATTTTGTAAAGGAGGGGTTAAGAGCAGAAGTGACGTAGACAAAAGCCGCGCTGGGATTGGACAGTGCGCTAGTCACATGAGAACAGGAGCGAAGTGACGTAGACAAAAGCCGCGCTGGGATTGGACAGTGCGCTGTAGACAGAAATCATTGATGATTGGAGCGTTGGTGTGAGTCGCGCTAGCATTGGTTGAAATAAACGCATAGGGAAAAGAGTTGATTTGCCGATTGTTGTAGGAGAGAAAGGTTGTGAATCATGACGTACTATGAGTATGGAAGAGAGAAAACGTCTTGGATGTCGAAAGTTAAGAACTTCTTTAAGAAGGACAAAAAGGTAGTGACAAGAGAGGGACAAATTATTCCTCCGCCGAAGTCACCAGCTTCACATATGATGCTTAAATATGGATATCATACATGCATTTGGTTAGAAAATTGGACAAAATACACCAAGAACGATGGAGCATTGGCTTTTCCTGAGAATGGTTCATTTAATGTAGCTGTATTACGGAACTTGCGAGAAAAAATGGTAATGTTAGAACCTAGACCTAGACCAACACAGTTTGAAGCTTTAGCGGAATGGGAAGATGAGATGTATGAACGAGAGAGATCTAGAGGATTGAAGAATCATGAGTTTTTACCAGGAAGGTTGTGGGGAATAAATCATGAGGACAGAGTAAAGCGTTGGAGATACGCTAACATGGCAGGAGGTTTGTTTACAGCTTTTGCGGTTGAGGAAGAAGCAAAGAGAAAGTGTACTGAGAAAAAGAAACATGTAGTGGTAGAAAAGTATGTGTATGGTGGTAGTGAAATGGATGACGAATTGCTGGAAGATATTTTAAACGGAAATCCACCTCCATATCAACAGACTTCTGTAGTGTTGACACCTAATGCACCACAAATGGAAACTGAGAGGAATAAAAAACCCGAACGAAGAAATGAAATGAATAGGTCACAAGAAACATTTAAAATTTCACAAAATAATGAGACAGAAAGTGACAATGCAAATGAACTAGCAAAAACGACAAAAGAATTGACAGAGAAAATAAGAAAATTAACAAAGAATATGGAAGCTGTAACTGTACCAGTAACGATAGTTCCAGTAATGCCAATTTTTGAAAATCAGAAAATAAATGAACATTCTTTGGTGATTCCCATGAATTCACATATACAAAGAAAAAGAGAAGGGATGGAACTGAATAAGGAAGGTGCACACAATTCGGCGAGTACGTTTAGACCAAGTCCACCTACAAATTTGACGATAAATGAGAGTGAGGTTAGAAAAATACCTATGGTGACAGAGTCCGCATCAGGAACACCAGAAAGAACCAGTGATTGGATTGAATTAAATAGTACACCTGTAGGTCCGACTCCAGAAGAGTTAAATGAATGGATGAAAGCGCTAAAAGCGAAAGAACCTGAAGAAAAACCATTAGATGTAATTAGGTTAAAAATAGACATGGAAGAGTTGATTTTGGGAACAATTGGAACGGAAAAACTAAAGAATTATCAGGATGATGAGATTATGTTTTTGTGTAAGAGTCTTACATGGAGAGCTAGAAATTTACATGACAAATTGGAAGAGATTGCAGGTGAATTAGGAGTGGAATTTGTGAAAGTGAGGACATTGCAGAAACCGTACAGAGTAGATTTTTGTGAGAAAGACATAGAAAATTTGAACACATCAGGAAGACTGACCCAGATAAAAGAGCTGATTGTTTTATTGAGAAAGTGGGGTGATGTGGATAGATGGAGAAACAGATGGACAAAGAGGAATGAGAACACGACAGATAAAGCAGCTTTAGCTTTTGCAATGACAGATAAGGAACCAGTTACCAGAGAGTACCCAATGAGAGAAACACCAGGTGGTAGTTATGTGCATGTTCCATGGACCAGACAGGATATACTGTCATTTACAAATGACTTCCCAAAATTGAGAGAGAAACCAGTAGAATGGTACAGACAAGTGGAGAGATTTGTTAAAGTGTCAAAAGTGCTGTGGATAGATCTAGATGGATTGTTTGACATAGTAGTGCCTGCTGATTTATGGACGGAATGTAAGATTACAATTGATTGGCCAACTGTAGAATATCCAAGGGATGCCAAAACAGGAGCGCCAGGTCCAGAAGTGATGCGGAAATATGATCAGGTAGTTACCTTTTTGAAGAATAAAATTCCACCAAAAGAAACAGATTGGGTGAAAATAGACAGAACAACACAGGAAAGCAAAGAATCAGTGCATGGGTACTATGAGAGATTGTTGTTGGTTTTCAAACAGTATAGTGGTTATAAGACGCTAAGTGAGAAGGACATGAGTCATTTTGTATATAGGTTCGTGTATGGATTAACACCGGAGATAAGTGAAAGGATTAAGCAGCATTTGATAGGGTGGCAGAATAGCACAGTGGACGATGTTTTGAGATATGCTAAGTATTGCAGTGATGAAATTGAGAGTAAGCAGCGTAAATTGAAAGAAAAAGCCATGTGGGCACAGGTGAAAGTTGCAGAGAAGCAAGAAGCTCAATTGAATAATACTAGCAGTGAAACAGGACAGTTTAAATCCCGACCTAATGTAGGTAAAGGAAAAGGACAAATGAGCATAGATGAGGCGAAGAAAAAGTGGCCATGCCACAATTGCAGAAAGCTAGGGCATTGGAGAAACGAGTGTAAATTTCCTCCTAAACCTAATGTAGAAAATCAAACATTAAATTCACAGGTGCAGAGTGAGGTAGTTACTCAACAAGGTCAGGTGCCACAACCACCACTTCCCAAGAGTGCTAATCAACAGAAGTACAGTGCAGAAACAGGATTCTACGGAGGAGAACAGGTAAAACAGTTGTCACGTGCAGCTGAAATCTGACAATATTGGTTACGACAGAGTGAGGATGAGTCGTATGAAAGCTCATGACGGTGTCTGAAAAAGAGGGGAGAGTGCGTGCTTGGCGCAAATCTAGAGGTAGACCAGTCAGGTCCATTTGTGGATGGAGAAGTGAATGGTGCAAATATAACATTCCTTGTTGACACTGGAGCTACCCGTTCTACTGTTAGGTCAGTGGAAATTCCAAATCTTCCTCTCTCAGGTGAACATATACAAGTGGTTGGAGTTTCCAATCAGCAAATTGAAACGCCTCTTACTAGATTAGTAAAAGTGAAAATTGGTCCATTTAATGAAATGCACCGATTTGTAGTGTGTGATTGTAGTCCCGTTAATCTTTTAGGACGCGACTTATTGTGCAAGATGAACTGCACAATTTATTGTACTCCAGACGGAATTGCATTTCAGACTCCAGATGAGGATGTACTGTATAAAATGACAATGGTAAATTTGGAACCAGAAGTAAATAATTTGTTTCCTGTATTTGATGCAGAGAAAATCCCAATTGAGTTGAAAGGGACAGTAAAAGAAGAAGTATGGGACTTGACAGGAGAAGATGTAGGATTAATGAAAGGAGTAGATCCCGTAAAAATTTCTGTAAAAGAAGGAACGAGTTACCCAAATACACCTCAGTATAAATTGACTCCAGAAATAATTGAAGGAATAACGCCAGTAATAAATAAAATGATTGAACAAGGAATTCTAAAAGAAATCATGAGCAGTTCATGTAATTCGCCAATAATGGGACTGAAAAAGCCAAATGGAACATATAGAATCGTACAGGATTTAAGAAAGGTAAACAAAATTGTTGTACCTTGTTGCCCAATAGTACCAAACCCTGCCGTGATTCTATATCAGATTCCACGTAAAGCAGAGTGGTACACTGTGATTGATTTATGTCATGCATTTTTCTCTATTCCATTACATCCAGATAGCCAGCCAATATTTGCGTTTAGGTTTGGAGAGCGTATTTTGGCATGGTGCCAAATTCCTCTAGGGTATACAGAGAGTCCCTCAATCTTTAATCAGATCTTAAAGAAATCGTTGGAAGACTTAAGAATGCCAGAAAAGTCAGTAATGGTTCAGTATATTGATGACCTACTGGTGGCATCAAAAACGAAAGAAGCCTGTGTCAATGACACGATTGCTTTGCTGAATCATTTAGCAAAAAGAGGACATAAAGTGTCCCCTTCAAACTTGCAGTTTTGTAAACAAGAAGTCCAGTATTTAGGGCATAAAATTGAGAAAGGAGTACGAAAGGTAACGACAGAGAGAATAAAAATGATTCAAGGAATGAGAGCTCCAATGACACAAAGAGAGGTAAGAATGTTTTTGGGAATGGTTGGATATTGTCGACAATGGATAAGTGGTTTTTCACTAATTGCTAAACCATTGCAGAAACTGACAAAGAAGGATGTTAAAGATCCTTTTGAAATTAATGATGAAGAAATGAAAGCATTCAAAGAGCTGAAAAGGAAATTGTGTGAGGCTCCAGCATTAGGAATGCCTGACTAGGAGAAAGATTTTGAGCTGTTTTGCAGTGAAAGAGATGGATGTGCATTTTCAGTTTTGGTACAGAGACATGGAACTATGAAAAGACCAATTGCATATTTTTCTGCTGTGTTAGACCCTGTAGCCAGAGCGTTGCCTGGATGTTTGAAAGTGGTTGCTGCTACTTGTGTGAGTCTGGAACAGAGCGAAGGCATAGTGATGGGGTATCCATTGAGAGTATATGTTCCCCATTCTGTGGAAATTCTTTTAACAAGAACAAAAACACAATACATGACACATAGTCGGCTGACTAGGTATGAAAAGGTAATTTTGAGTGCAGATAATGTGACCATTGACAGATGCATGAATGTGAATCCTTCAACATCATTGCCAGATGAAGAGAATGTGATTGAAATGGATGAAGTAGATCACGATTGTCTGAATGTGCTCGAATACTGTACTAAACCAAGAGCTGACATCCGAGATGAGCCCTTAAAAGAATCAGATTATATTCTGTTTGTGGATGGCTCATGTTTGAGAACGAGTGATGGAGTTCTAAGTGCAATATATGCAATTTGCACAGTAGCAACTGTATTGGAAGCATCTTGTCTGAAAGGTGTACGGTCTGCCCAAGTTGCAGAATTAGTAGCTCTGATTCAAGCATGTAAGTTGGGAAGAAATGTACGAGTTACGATTATGACTGACAGTCAGTACGGCTTCGGGGTCGTGCATGACTTTGGTCAGATTTGGTCACAAAGGGGTTTCTTGACGTCTGCAGGGACACCCATAAGGAATGGAGATTTTGTGAAAAGGTTGCTTGAGGCGATACAGCTGCCTAAAGAGATTGCTGTAGTGAAGTGCAATGCACATAAAAATGGGGAAGACTACATTACTGTTGGCAACAAATATGCTGACGAAATGGCACAGTACTGTGCAAAGAATGTGGTCTCTTTAAACAAATGCCGTGAGAGAGAGCATATTTCTTGTCCATTGCTTTTTACTAACTCAATTGAAACATGGGATGAGGTAAGACAGTTACAAGAGGCTGCAGAAGATGAAGAAAAAGATACATGGCTAAAAGCAGGATGTAGGAAACATGAAGAAACTGATGTATGGGTTTACAGGGATGAGAGACCAGTTATGCCTGATAGCATGATTTCTGACATGGCACGGATGTACCATGGGCAAGCCCATATTGGGAGAGATTCAATGATCAGACTTTTAGACAAACATGGTACAATCCAAAATTCAGAGCCATAGCTGAGAGTCTTTGTCAAAGATGTCTGATTTGTCAACAGTTAAATCCAGGAAGGAAGACAGTAGTGAGTCTAGGGAGAATAGGACGAGAAGGGGGTCCTTTCACCAGAATGCAGATGGATTTAATAGAAATGCCACCTTGCAGCAGATTGAGGTATGTTTTAGTGGTCGTCTGTTTGTTTTCCCGTTGGGTGGAAGCATATCCAACAAGAAGGAATGACAGTATCACAGTAGCAAAACTTTTGCTGAGAGAATTCATTCCGAGGTATGGTTTTCCAGTCACGATTGAAACAGATAGAGGAACACATTTCCAAAACGAATTAGTTAAACTGATTTGTGAAGCCCTTAGTATTAAACAAAAACTGCATTGTGCATACAGACCAGAGGCTTCTGGAATAGTAGAGCAAGTGAATGGAACAATCAAGAACAGGTTAGGAAAAATGTGTCAAGCTACAGGACTGAAATGGCCAGATGCTTTGCCATTGGTTCTGATGACAATCAGAAGTATTCCGGAAAGGAAAACTGGACTCAGTCCACATGAGATAATCATGGGACGAGCAATGAGACAAGCACAAGTACCTGTCAACATGCTACTGACTATAACTGATGATCTAGTACTGGATTATTGCAAAGGATTGACTGATGTGGTGCGTTCTGTGTTTCATCAGGTTGGACCGGATGCGACCACTCTTGAAAGAAAACCAGCATACGACTTGAATCCAGGAGATTGGGTTCGAATAAAAGTCCACCGGAGAAGAAATTGTTTGGTTCCTCGCTGGGACGAACCACGACAAGTGATCCTAGTGACAACGACCGCAGTTAAGTGTGCAGGAGTGAAACACTGGGTTCATGCCAGCCACACCATCAGAGTTCCAGAACCTAAAGATCGACCTGTGAGTCGGCATCTGGAAATAATAGACAACAGTTCAGCATCAGAAAGAGAAGAGGAGACAAACAGGGTGCCAGAACTTGAAGATCGACCTGTAAGTCGACATCTGGGAGACCCAACTACAAATGAAACGATAGAAGAAGAAGAAGAAATAGAGGAAATAGCTGAAGTTCCAGAATTTGAAGATCGACCTGTAAGTCGACATCTGGAAATATCTGATACCAGTTCAGAATCTGATACAGAACAGTCAGAAGGAGAAGAAATTATAAAGACAAAGTGGAATTTTGAAAGCATAAGAGAAGAAACTGAGCCAGAAAACAGTGACAGTGAACAACCAAGTACAAGTGGTGGTAGAATTTCTTCGAAGATAATATTAATAGATGAAGAAGGGAGAGTTTCAGACCAAAAGTTAGAAAAATCGGAAAAGCCCCGAGGAGCAGTAGGGACAGATAGTCAAACACAAGAACAGGGAAA
Organism: Calotriton arnoldi; assembly: GCA_963921515.1. NCBI lineage: Eukaryota > Metazoa > Chordata > Amphibia > Caudata > Salamandridae > Calotriton > Calotriton arnoldi. Next base: position 100,165 of record CAWUFW010021429.1, on the reverse strand, counting down.
TTTAGAAGCAGATAGAGAAACTGACACAAAACCGGAAGAACCTCGAGGAGGGACAGAAGTAGGTGAACGAAGGAAGATAAGAAAAGAACCACAAGTAGCTGAAAGCGAAATAATTAGTTTCAAAATAAGAGGAAATAACGAAAAGATTGAAACAGAATCAGAAGAAAGTGGAGAAGAAAGAAATGAAAAACTAGAGACAAGAAAAAGAAATTGGAAAACAGAAAGAGAGGAAAAAGGGAGTGAAGCAAAAAGGCCGAGAAAAGGAGACAATTGGCCCAACGAAGTAAGAAGATTAAGATACAGAATAGTAAAATTGGATGGAAAAAGTGCTGAACAAGTGAATGAAATAACAAGTCAAAAGGAGCAAGGAAAACAAGGTGGTAAACACTTGCAGAAAACAAAAAGAATAAAGAAAGTGAATCAGAAGTACAGATCACCTGAATGGTTGTATCGTGCTCTGACTAGCTACAAAGAAGAATTGAACACTCACAAGAACCCAGAACAAAGAAACCTGATGGGAGAAAGTGAAGTGCAACAAACCTGAAGAAACAAACCTGAAGTGGTTGCTGTAGATAGTTTACCGGATTTGACACTGTAGATAGTTTACCGGATTTGACAAAAACACTGAATTGACAAAATTACCGGATGTGACAAGGAAAGAATTCTGAGAAAGAATTGAAGAAGGAACCAAGCAAAGACAACATTCTGAAAGTACAGAGTGGCAAGCAAGTCATTTCTAAGGTGTAGTGACACAATTTTCTAGAAAACAAGTACAAAATGGAGAATATTAGAGATAGAAAATGTAAATGTGAGTTTTTAAAAAGATGGTGCAAAATGTGCTGTTTTTGTACAGGATTATTAATAACAGTATGGGTAGTTTTAGCAATAACTATTCCAATTAGTTTAGCTGTAGTGGAAAAGTCTAATAACACTGAGAAAGAAAAAGGAGCTAACACTCAAGAGCCAGTTATTTTAAGGAGTAGTGCAGAATTACATAAGGATAAATCAATAACAGATTTTTCAAAGAATGTGTTTACTAAATTACTGTATGAGTACGTAGAAACAATGGATGTAAGGGATTGTTATGTTTGTATGCAGTTGCATGCATCTGTAGCAGAGGGTGTGACTTATCATCACCTCCCTTTGACGTATGGAATAACATGTAGTGTATTAGCAAGCTTATTTTATAAAACAGGCAGATTAGAATATTATTACACTGATGTAGATATGATTTTTGCAAAGGTTTCTGTAGTTCCCGAGCTTAATAAAATAAAAGAGGGAAAGATTTTTGGTGAATATTTCTTAGAAGATAAGATTTTAACATTAGATAATATATTTAGGTACAACCTTACCTGTGAGTTAAAGAAAGAAGAAAAAGTATTTCTAGAAATGGTTGAGGAAAGAAGAGTGAAATTTGAAAGAAAAGTAATTGAAGAGACAAAAACACCTCTTTGGGCGTTTGAGGAAGACCATCATGACAAGAAAAAGATAAATGCAGCTATGACTCTGGATTGGCCTCAACAGGGAAGGTTGTGCATTAGAAGAAATAAGACAAAATATGACAATTATTTTGTGGGTTCCAGTAATTGCTATGACAATTACCTAATTATAGGTGGATGGGGATTCAAAGGGGGAAAAGATCCAATATTTCCAGGGATTTATTATGTTTGTGGGAATAGGGCTTATTATAGGTTGCCGGACCATTGGTATGGATCATGTTATTTAGGCCTGGTCTTTCCAAAGATCTTTCATGTGGATAGAAAAGAAAAAGGAACACACAAAATGATAAATACCTTTACACGTAGAAAAAGGGAAAGTTTTTCAGAAATAATAGGTGATATTTTTGGTGCATTGATACCAGCAGTGGGAATATCTTTGAATGCATTCAGAATTGGAAATTATCAACAGTAGTAGATCGTTTATCTACAGATACTGCTGGAGGGTTCTTAATGGTAAATACCGAAATGGTTGCCATGAGAGCTATGGTGATGCAAAATCGTCTTGCCCTTGACATTCTTTTGGCAAAAGAGGGCGGAGTCTGTGGAATGCTGAAAGTCCAACATTGTTGCACTTACATTCCTGATAAAAGCGAAAATATACAGAAGTATATAACAAATATTACAAATTTGCACAAAGAACTAGTACCACTGGAGGTTGAAAGTGTTTGGGGAAAACTTGGTAAAGGGTTTTCTTCTGTAACGAATTGGTTAACAAGAATGAGTGGATTAATAATAGGGAAAGTTATAATAATAGCAACCATGATAATAATAATAATATTAGTATTGAAGCTTGCAGTAACATGTATAAAGAGACGAAGAAAGCAGAAAAAGTTAGAAAAGAAAATATGATAAACAAAGAGAGAGAGAGAGAAATAGGTGAAATAGAGTTAGAAGAAATAAAAGAGAACCTGTACAAGAAAACAAAGAGACAAGTTGAAAGTGATACAGAAGTATAAAACTAACAAAAGCAAATGGATGAAAGATATATGCTGTCTGAGAAAATTGTATAACTTGGGTTTGTGTGGTGATGTTAAAAATCACCAAAGGGGGAGTTGATGGAGCAGGGTAAATATAAAAATTTTAACCTCCTAATATTTTCGTATAATAACAATAAACATGTTCATTCAAGTAAATAACCAACAATGTATGTCTGGGAAAAGGATAACACGCAGTTTTATGTGCAAAGTAATGAACTAATAGTTGTTTACGTTTCTAATAATAACATAATATTTTGCGTACTGAAATAATAATAAAATGCATGTTTTTGTGCTTTGAATAAAACGAGTTGTTGCAAAATAATGCGATGGTAAGTAAGGGACAGCTTTATATGTTGCTTCTGCTAGGTAATACCTAATTGGGGTACGTAGAAAGACGGAGAGGAAACGAAAGGGTTTATATTTCATTGTTTTAATAACATTTTGTTTTCTTTAGAAATAGTGCGCTTAGGCCTGCTGAGCAGCAATATAAAATGGCCGCGAGTTATTAGAGTGCGCAGGAGCGGATGCGACCACGTGATAGAGGAGAGAGGCTGTTGCAAAGAGATGATCACGTGCTGATGCCGAGAGGCTAGGATGAAAGTATGGTCAAGGCTGCTGTGACCCTTCTGAGCAGATGTGTGCCAAGATGATCAGCAAGAAGCGTGAGAAGCCTGGTTGAATCAATAGAAAGAACATTATTATACAATTGTTGCAGAAAAAGAAACAATTTGGACTGATCGAAACGGATGAGCGAGTGCATGAACTGTGGGAAACGATGCTTGCATGGACATTCCTCACGGAACTAGTTAAGACCAGGAAGCTTGATTAGAATGTATAGGGACCTGAGTTTTGGACCAATGAGAATGAATCGCGCCATGTAAGAAGAAACATTTTATGCTGTAAGCTAGAATTAGGTATAAGAAGACCTACTCTTAGTGGGAGGGGGTTAGAATGCTGCGGGATGCTGCAGGAGATGCTGAAGAAGTTAGATGCTGTAGATGGGAGAGTTTGCGGTTGCTGATGCTGACGAGCTGATGCTGCTGCTGTTATTTTCCTTTTCCAGTTGAGTATGAAATGCCGCTTTAGGAGAACTAGCATTTGACAAGATTTATATTAGAATTATTAGGATTTCCCGAGAGATAGATAGGTTGATCTATAGAGTCTTTAGTATGATAACCTCATTTTCGGTCTAATAAAAGTGACATGCAATTTGCAATTATTCTTATAAAGATGATAAACGCAATGATTTGAATAATAAATTAATCCTGCATTCAAAACTTTATATAAACTTTATTATTCTTTAAACCAATGACTCAGTGACTTTCTTTAGCATAATGATTAATAATGTTTTGGTAAAAGAGTTCATTGTGATTGAGCGGGTCTTAATCACCATCAACTGATTCCTACTAGTTGGTCCATCGACCAATGAGCGGAATACCTTAAAAGCAAATGAAAATTATTGTGTCTTTATAAAAGAGGTATCCCGTCTCCTTCCAGCAAATCGTTTTTCTCCTAAGTTTCATGTCGGAGGAAAATCCAGGGAAATAAATGAGTAAGTGAATGTATATGCGGTGTTATGGGCCCCACCGTCATATGGATATAGTGTGTGTATGTTAGAGAAATAATTGCACCTGGATGACCCAAAACCATATTAGAAGAAAATATTTTTATTGTAAGCGCTGGATCAATAGTTTCAGTCGATGAGATTGTGTGTGTAGGAAGCAACACGTGGGTACTGACTCGCTGACAACTTAACATGTTCCCTCAATTGCAGGTTTGATTTATTGTGCTCTTTTTCTGGATGAGTAGAAAATTGTGCTAAATTTAAACTAGATTTTGCTGCGATGTTTGTCAGGACGTTTATTAGTACCATGCTCCTGTGAATCTGTGCTGTCTTTGGAGCCTCATTTGAGTACCTCTACTGTGCTCTTCTACTATACCACAAGGGCCCACTTGAACCAAAGAGCATGCAAGCATAGAGGCCTAATTAACTCTGAAGTTTTGAAGTCTTACAACTATGAAAGGCGTAACTTGAGCTGGTGTAAATGATGTTATACACACAATCGCTTAAACATTGGATATCTATCCAAATTGTCCTTAACCAACTCTGGAAATAGTAGGAATGATCAAGGAACATTCATTTTAATGTGATCAACACTCACTCAGGTGTAGCTAAATTGTTATTCATGAACATTTGCAACAGCATTTCCAACACACTCCTTCACACGTAAGTTACCTCTAAAGATGTAAGTGCTGTAGAAAGTGAGGAAAGGACCACCAAATACCCCAGTTACTAAAGGGAACAGGGGATGGAGGTTTAATAAACATGTTGGAGAATTTTTTTAAAGTGATGAAAGAAAGCTCTTCTGAAATTATGCCTTTCCCTTCCAACTATGTAGGTTACATCTGTTTGGCGAGGCCAATCCCTGATTCAGAAAGCCTTCAACTCTCTGGCAATACACCAAGGATTTGGAATGCCCTCTTGGTACATACGACTGATCACGAAAATCTCTGCTTTTAAAAAGTAACTCCAACGGACCTCAAAAAGGACTTTCTAAATGGTGTTAAATAATCTGGGCTGATCAAATTGGACTGCTGTTCTGGACCACTAGTGCCCGGCCTTCCTGAACCGGTACTTGAAAGATGTTTATCCTGCAGACCTTAATCCATGGCTTAAGACCGGTTTGTCCTGGTCTCTGCTGTGATATACGGCTCCGTAAAGGGCTCTCCCATCCTGTGATCAGGGTCTTGATGCACTAGATCAAGAACCAAAATAAAAGTTTTTCAAATATCCCAAAACATGAATAACTTGCGTGTAACTTATAGACATAGTTTTAACTTGCACCTGTCATGGGTGATGCCATCATTTCTGAAAATGTTCCTCCATTTGTTGTGTGCCTCTTTGCAAACATGAACCATTAAATATAATGGGGTTGCCCTGTGTCTCTCAGAACCTGGGTATACAGTTACAAAGTATAAGGAGTTCTATCGGGTGACACAATTCTTCACCAAGAATTGTGAAAAATGTTGACCATTCAACATTGATAGCAAAGGGTCCAGAAATAATCCCTTCTAAAAAGAACATCAACCTTTTTTTGGGAGATAAATCAAACAAATATTCAAAAAGGAAGAAAAACAACAATCACGACACAAAAAGCAGTTTCTGATTCAATATATTCATTGTCATATATCTAAAAAAAAATCACTTTTTGGTTTTTATAAATGATCAACTTTCCATAACACATAAAATACAGAAAATGAATCACACAAACATATACATGGTGAAAATGAAATGATCCCAGTGTTCACACACAAAACTTGAGACAATTAAAACATATGTCTAATGTCCAAAGATTCAAGTTCAAGATCTTCGTCTTACCTCATTTGATAACTGACGTCGGACATAAGCCAATGTCGTTGACGTTTTGACCCTATGATGATGTGTAAGTAATTATGCATCATACTGGCTCTTCCTCAGGACTAAAAAGGTAACAAACGAGAGGACAGCCTTCAAATGATGTTATCAGGAACACACATCTTGTGCCCTGTCAAATATCAACATCAAAATGTATTTCATGGCACCATGGGCCCCAGCTGAGGTTCACTCGGTATAGAGGGGGTGTGCATCTCCCGATAAATCTTCTTGTTTGTGTCACTTTAAGCAATGAAATTCCACAATTAGATTCCTAGTTTTTGAAAGGGATTCCTCACATCGGAGCAGCAGCCAGCTTGCTCACGTTACCTCTTCATGAACACATGGGGAGAGGATGTGGCTTAACGGCTAGAGCAGCCAACTTTGAACCTGGAGAACCAGGTTATAGTCTGGCGGAGGCTCAAACATCCTGTGATTCTGGGCAAATCACTTAATATCCCTATGCCTAGAAATAAATATGTCCGTCTGTAATGCAACTGGTGCTCAGGTAAAGCACTCTGATACCTTCGGGTCGAGTTTGCGCTATATAAAACTGCAAAAAAACTAAAAATGTGAGTCGTCATGAAGAGGTAACATGAGCAAGCCTGCTGCTGCTCCGATGTAAGGAACCCCTTCCAAAAACTACGAATCAAATTGTGGAATTTAATAGCTTACACTGAAACAAACTAGAAGATTTATGAGGCGGATGCATACCTAATGAACCCCGGCTGGGGTCCATGGTGCCATGAAATACATTTTGATGTTGATATTTGACAGGGCACAAGCTGTGTATACCTGATTACATCGTTTGAAGGCTGTCCTCTGGCTTGTTACCTTTTTCAGTAGCAGTTGCTACCAAACGGGGGTCGGGTGGGTGCAGAGGGAATTAAAATAAAAATGTACTTGGATATGGCGGGCCGCCGCCTCTCCTCCGTCCTCTTCTCTTCTCCCGGGAAGCAGGAACCAGGAGGCACACAGCCTCCCAGACTCCCCTGACCAATCACAATGCTACCTTACAGCAGCATTGTGATTGGTCTGAGCGCCGTGGTTCAGCGCAGGTTTGGCATCACATTATAATCTTATCTGCACTTTAGACCTCAGGGTAGTTCAGAGACCCCAGTAAAGAGCATGCGTATAGTACAGCCGGGACGTTATCAAACAATTGATCACCATCCATAGACAGGAAGATGGGAGCATATACTGGAACCTTCTCTACATCCTGAGGAGGCTAAAATGTGTCCCGACCACTCTCTCGATTTAGGATTTGAAGGTGAGATTATTATCAAATTTTACTCCTAAAATTTGCAGGACAGTAGAAGGAGTCAGAGGAGAGGGGGATGAGTTGGGCCAGATCTCACCTCCCCACCGCAGAGGGGAGAGACCAAAAACCAACACCTACGTCTTGCTAGTGTTACATTGGAGATTGTTCTGAGACATCCAATTAAACACTGCTGAAAGACACAACTTGAATTTCACCTGGGCAGTTGAAACATCACCATCCCACGTTAACATTAGCTTTACAGAGTTCAACTTTGTGCTACCAGTCCCACAAGCGCAACACAGCAGAAATGGACTGCGAGACCCATTGAGTCTTGGCCTGGTCTGCCTTAACAGGTTCTACATGACCCCCAGTCTTTCTTTTTTCTTACAGCATAGACATGAAGTACATACATAAAGAAGATTTGATATGAGAGTGAACATTCCATGATCCTTATTTACAGAATCATTATCTATGAAAATATCCACACTTAGGGGCCTATTACGATGGCGGGCGGACTTCAGTCCGCCCGCCATCGTAGCGGGTTTGGGACCGCCCGCACTGCGGCGGTCCCGCACCCCTAATTACGATGCGACCGCCACCGCGGCGGTCGCATCCAGCAATTTAACATTACGGCAGGTGCTGCTGGCTGCAGCACCCGCCGCAATGTTAAATGGCCATGTTGTGCATTTCCCTGCACAACGTGGCAGGCACCGCGTGGTGCCTGCCACCTTGACCCCCCAGTGCACAACTGGCCCCCCACCACAGAGGGGGCCCGTTACGGGCCCCCTGAAGCCAGCCTCCGCCAGCCTTTCCATGGCGGTGGAACCGCCATGGAAAGGCTGGCTGACGCCAGCATTGTGATCGGGCAGGCCGTGCCTGCTAGGCACCGCCACCATGTCCCCGGTCTGAACCGCTCCGCCAGGCAATCCCAACGATTGCCTGTGGCGGAAGCGCGGCGGGAGCTCTTTGCGCCTGCCACGCTTGTGGAACGATTCCCCCCGCCATCCTAATGTGGCGGGGGAAATGGGAGCCAAATGGCGGAGGGACCGCCACTGCCGGCCCGGCGGTGGCGGTCCCTTCGCCATCGTAATGAGCCCCTTAGATCGGATTTGCTCCTTCAGGAGATCCCATAGCTTTGAAGACAATATATATAATGAAGGGTGGTGTATGAGGTCTTCCCAGGTGGCTGCCCAAAAAACGTCGCTATATTCCAACAAACTCTCACACTTGTGCACATTCACAGACAATTTGCTACGACTCTTCAACTCTTAGAAGTTCCTCCTGTGCACAGGAATAAGCAGTTTTCCAGCGTGTTAAAAGAAAAGGTGCACTTTTATATTACATGGTGGTGTAAGGGAAGTGACGTGCCCTTGTGGAAAATGTTTTAATGTGTTTTTTAAAAAAAAAGAAGGAAAAAAATATAAATATTCTGTTTATACTACAGCATAATCTACATCATGTGGAGAAACAACTAAAGTAAGCAGAGTCATCCAAGAACAAACTTTAGAATCTGTGATTCACAATGATCCCCATCATCTGCCCTGTAGAATTGTGTGACTCACTGAAGATAAGTATCTATGCCCCAGATCTATCCACATTTGGCGCAACACAGCAACACAACTTGCTGCACTGTGTCAAATTGAGAGTGCGCCCTAATTACTGACATATGGCACAGTCTTGCTCACTCTCTGCGCTGGCGCACTTGGGGCTGCCAAGTGCCAACACAGGCTAACTTACACCATGGTGCAAGGGTGCCTGTGTTAAAGCTAGGATTGTTTTTGTGCAGGAAGGGACACCTTCCTGTGCAAAGGCAATCCTCAGAGGCATTTTCTTCGTTCTATGTGTGCTGCAGAATGCAGCACACGTGGAAAAAGGAAATAACGAGGAGAAATAAAGATATTTCTCCTCATCACGCCTCTGTTGAGAAGGCGCAACATTTTGACACTTTCCTGGGTTTACTAGTCTTAGTAAATCTGGGAATGGGCCCAAAATTTTGGGTGGATGCTTGGAAACACCCACGCTCCACCAGGGCTGGCTTTAGGTTGGTGCAACCACTGCAGCTGCACATGGCGCTGACTTTGGTGGGGGGCGCTGTGTTCAAAAATAACTTATGGGTTTAAAACCACATGAACTTCCTTGTGCGTTCAGCAAGTTCAGGCAACAATAAAAATGTCAAGGAAATATCTGTTGATTAATGTTACAGCTGATGAGAGATCGGAATTTATTCTAGAGGCAGTTTTGACTCTTTATAAAGTAGTGCAGAGGGATAATGTGCCTGCTGCACAGAACATGTACCATGCAGACCACAAAACTGAGGGGCATATTTACGAGGAAATGTTAGAGCGCGGAGCTGCGCCAAATTTGGCAGCACCATGCTCCGACATTTCCAAAACACAGAGATGCGCCCTATTTACAAGAATACGGTGCACCCCTGTGTTTTCCCTAGTGCCGGTGCTAAAATTAGCTGCCTTGCGGCAACCCAGGCACCCTTGCCCCATAGTGCCAAAAACTTTTTTAAAAAACACTTACCTGTGATGGCCGGCCAGCCGCCACCTCTCCTCCGCCCTCTTATTCCTGCTCCGTCCTGCAGCAGGATGCAGGAAGCAGCAGCAAGCACCCGACTCCCAGGCCCTCGATAGCGAATCACAACTCTGTAATGCAGCCTTGTGATTGGTCTGAGCGCCGTGGATCGGCGCTCAGCCAGGGAATGGGGGCCTGGGCATGTTCTCCATGCAGGCTGTAATACAGGAATATGGGAAGTGCGCATGACTTGGCCGAGAGGGCCGACCAAACAGTGATTGCGCACTTAGTAGTGGGCAAACCACTCCTCCCCTGCTCCTCTGTCCTCGGAGCAGCCCTGCCCCGCCCAGAAAGCTGCAGCAGCAGAAGGAAACTTAAAATAATAATAACGCGAGTTATTATCATTTTATGTTTCCTGCTACGGAGCAGTAGGGCGAACCTCCTCCGCCTTAGCGGAGGAGCCGCCACTGTACAGAATTACTGAAGTTTTGTCAATTGAGTCTAGTATTGTATTGCATTTTTATAGTGCTTTTCATACCTCTTGCAAGGCCTCAATCGCTTAACTATGCAGAGAGGATCCTTAAGTAGCAAAACGCGGAGAGTCATCTCAAAGGAACCAACATGTCTGTCTTTTTTGTTTGCTGCTCTGAGGCATATTACGTCACCATGTCTGCAGCCCCCTCATATTCCTTCCATATTGCTCCAAGCGTTACACTGGGAGTGAATGCACAATGGGAACTGAAGCAGAGCAATGTTGCCTGAGCTTCGAGGCATTGAGGCAGAGTCGGGTGGGATTTAAATGGCTTGCCCAAGATCACAGAGAGTGTCAGTGACGTACAAAATGGGAGCGGGTGACTCATCGCGCTTCCTGCCCCCAGGCCTACAGTATAGCTTTAACCAGTACCCCTCAGCCCCCCGCGCTGACTTGTGGTCACATGAGAAGCCTCTGCCCTGCTCCGATAGAGATGGTCTTTGTTGTGACGCTGCTTTGAAACAGGCCAGCCCTGTGTGATCGTTTACCAGATGCCTCCAGACACTTTTGGAGACATGAATCACCTGGTGAAAATTCTGAAATGAAACATTTTCACAGGGATCCGCAGAACGCTGCGAGGTAAGAGTGACACTGTGGCAGCCGAGACACCTTTCTTTCAGTTGTGGCTTTTCAAGCAGTAACTGGAGAAGGGGCGGGCTCTGCTAGCCGGAAGGCACGAGCTGGCGCGAGGCAGCAGCAAAGGCTGGGTGGTTCATAGGAACCTACAGCAGCTGCTCGCGCCTTACACACAATGTTTACTGCTGAGGAGGCTGCAGGCGATGAAGAGGATGAAGTAAATGTGCATGTCCTTTGCTGGAGGTAGTTATTCTAAACCAAGGCAAAATAACGAATACATTAAGAACTAAAGAGCAAGGTTCCATTGTTATTAATGTATTAATTTTCAAGGCAGGTGACTTGTTGCAAAAATGCTGAGCTAGGTAGAAGGTTTGGTCGAACATTCTCCAATATGGAGCCGCTCCAAGCTCAAGGCACGAGTCCTCAGCAGGGGCAGAATTTCACACTCCCAAAATCTTTCACTGGCGACTAATATTCAAGTAGTCATTAACATTTTCTAACCAAATTGGGGCAACGCAGGGAAGGATTCAGAGGAGTTTCCCACTAATGCCCTCATCATAAGTGGCACAGTAGCACCGGCCACTGCACTATTGATACCGTGCGGTATTCTCGCGCCACTACAGCTTTTGCATCAGGGATGAGAAATAACATGCAGGAATCAGCATCTTCAGGGATTTACAAGATGTCTTCTATCCTGGAGCTCTCAGAAGCCCCTGGAATCAACCACAACGGTACTACGGGGACAATCATAATGAGGGCTTTCTAAGGCTTTGGGCATGGGGGTATCTACGTATCTATCTTTGTGGTATTTATGTAGCGGGAACCTAGCCGATAGGCAGTAGTGCGCTGGACGGAGTCTGATATTCACCATATATGGATAGTTTCCTAAAAAGGAATACGTCTCTTTACAGTAATCATCTTTATTTCCCTCTCTACTTCTCGCATCATAATATCCTCTCATACCTATAACGTTGTTCAGATGTACTGTTTTTAATGCCATCAACAGTCCAACTACCCCTACGATTCGAGGCACCAAAGAATATCTATTGTGGCATCTCTACCATCAGCCATTAGACCATCAGAAGTAGCATAACTGTCTGAATACTAATGCCAGTTCTCCTTGCAGATCCATGAGAGTGCAGTCAGCAGTCGAAATGTCATCCGCATAATAGTGCGATAAAGAACTGTGACCGATCCAAGGAGGGAGAGACAACCTTTCCCCAGGTCTGTATGAAGATCAGTCAAATCTAAATTAAAAAATAAAGGCGCGAAGGCACAGCCCTACCACACCCCTCCTAACAATCAAATCGTTTGTCCAGCATCTCAATGCTGCCCGTCTTTTCATACATCTTGTTGATTAGACCAAGAAAGCTGTGCGGTGAAACCCACATCAGTAGTTTTTGCTATTACAAAGTACGATCACGCATGTTGAAGGGGGTACTGATGTCCAATACAGTGGTACCCCTCTGTTCTTTATAGAACAAGCAGACATCAGCATGAGGGTGATTTTGTTGTGCATTGTGGACAACACTTTCATGAACCTTGTTTCAGTTACGGGGATAGTTGAAGCAGCTTCCAGTGAAGAGATCATGTCTTCTGCCATTTAGCAAAGATCTTGGAGGGAGCAGACAGCATGGGGAGAAAGTAGTAATTTGTGAAATCATTCATGCTCCCTATTTTCCTCTACAGGTGGTGGGAAAGATCCCAGTTTGTATGATTTTTGGAAGAGGAGTGGATGCCTCAATACTTACCATCAAGAGGCTGTTTTCAGAATCAAGTCACTTAGCCTGTCAGGCTCTGCGGCCCCATATAAATATGTCACCTATTTTACTGTAACGGGTCTTGCAAAGACACCAATTGACCCTTGGCCCTTAGTCTAATTAATTCAGTAGAACTACCAATAAAAAGGTATCTAATGTGGACAACACATTTTTTGTGGATGATTTTTCCAGCAGTTGTTCATATATTTTGCCCTCAACCCTTCAAAACTAATTTGCAAAAGATTTTTATTGTCATTAGTGATAATTGGATATTCATTAACTGATGCTTGTCAGAGGTGTTGAACCTGCTGATATGAGAGTAAATTCAACTAACAATCACTGATTCCCATTTACCCTGGTAAATTCAACAGGTTGATCGCCACTAGGTTAACTATTTATATGTTGACGGCCATATGATCCCAGGAGTTCGAATGCTCTGTGAATCATAATCTGAGAAAACATAAGGATATTATTAACCAAATATATGTCTTATTTCATGACTTGTGTTGTCCCAGAGGACAGAGAAATCGTGGTGTTAAAATCACTAGAGACTATAATAAGGGACTCAGGATATAAATCTAGAGTGAACACTTTCAGCTTGTTATCATCAATATTATTAGGAGGTAGATCACAGTTCAGAAGGACCACCTCTACCTTTTCATGACAGTGATTAACGTATAGCTCACACAAAACAGCCTACGTATTGGAAAAAGTACCTAGAGCTTTCACAAAGTAGCTGTCCATGTTTTGAGATATTGCCTTCATTTCCCTTTGGTGAGATCCCTCAAATCATTTTGATCAGAGCAGATGAATGTGGATATTCCAATACCCAGGTCTCCTGGTACACAATAAAATGAAATAGTTTATGTAATCCAGAGTAATGCCGAGATCCAACAATACAGCCCAGTTCTTTTTGTTAAAGCTTACATCTGTTCTGCCTGTGTCTCTACTACTTCCTGCAGCAGTGTTTCTAAATGACAATAGATGGTTATTGAGCAGACACATGGAGATGATGGACGGAGCGCTGAAACTTTTCAGACACTCAACCCCAGTCACAGATCTGGGTTGAATCCATCATCGTTCTTTAGCTCACTTGGCCACCCCAGTTCAGACCCAGCCATATGCAAATCAGTCTTGACCCTGAGCCTCACAGGAACAGTCCAGCCTGAACTCCCAAGCCAGATCTTCCCTGGACCGGAAAATAGCAACCTGGGACCAGTTTCAGGGTAACATTCCTCATCAGCCAGGCTACCTTGAATCCAGTGTCAAAGTAAGCAATGGACCCAGGTCAGGGCATACCCTGCCAACTTAGGGCGAACAAAGCAAACACAAGGAGATGATGGACAGAGCGCTGAAACTTTTCAGACACTCACCCCCAGTCACAGATCTGGGTTGAATTCATCATCGTTCGTTTAGCTCACTCCGCCACTCCAGTTCAGACCCAGCCATATGCAAATAAGTCTTGACCCTGTGCCTCATGGGAACAATAAAGCCAGGTATTTCCTAGACCTGAAACAAGCATCCTGGGACCGGTTTCGGGGTAACATCCCTCACCAGCCAGGCTAGCTTGAATCCAGTGGCAAAGTGAGCAAGGGACCCATGTCTGGGCATACCCTTCCAACTTAGGGCAAACAAAGCAAACACAAGGAGATGATTTGAATGTGACCACTCTGTGATTAGGGTTGGGGAAAGCTCACTTCCTGTAGAGCGCTCTGACTACTAGAGCGCTCCAGCAATTTCCTGCCTCACTCCTGGGTCTCGATCACGTGACTTCCAGGAGGGGCTTAGCTAAACTACTGGCATTAAAACGCCGGCTGAAGCGCGGGGCGGGCACTCTAGGTGAGAGGCTGCTTCTTGGTTATAGCGCGTTTTTAATGCTGTGTGTTTAAATCTGTATCATTGATGATTTTTAACCTGTTCTTAAACCTGATTGCTATTAACATAAATACTGTGTTCTTACTCACCAAGTGCTGTCAGTGGCATGCTGAATTTGAATGTGACCACTCTGTGATTAGGGTTGGGGAAAGCTCACTTCCTGTAGAGCGCTCTGACTACTAGAGCGCTCCAGCAATTTCCTGCCTCACTCCTGGATCTCGATCACGTGACTTCCAGGAGGGGCTTAGCTAAACTACCGGCATTAAAATGCCCGTTGAAGCGCGGGAGCGCAGCGGACGTGCGCAGCGGGCGCGCCAGCGGCGCGCAGAAGGCGCGCCAAAGGCAAGCCCGTCTGCGCCCGTCCGCGCCCGACCGGGCCCACGGCCCAGTCACCTTGCCGAATCATTGAACTATTCCTCCTTGGAGCTCAGAATGCTTCACGATGCGTCTTATAAACTCGGAGGTCCAACTCTAGCACGTCTATCCCACCTTAATATTGGTTTGACACAAGACTCATTTTCGGAGGTCAGGTCGCCCATCACCCATGCCCCCCAGCTATCTACTCACGTCAATATGGGGCAAAAAGACATCTCAATTATATACCTCAACACTCGTTCATTAGTCAAACACCAGCTGGAAATTTTCAGCCTTCTTGACTCTGAACAACCTGACATTCTGCTAGTTACAGAAACCTGGCTCACTCCCGAATCTTCACCTGATATCCTAGCTGCCCTACCCTGCGAATACTATATTCTACAAACTAATCGCCCATCGGGTAAGACAGGCGGTGGAGTAGCGGTCATTATCCATAAAAATTTGAGTTTTACCGCCCTTACCCCACTTAATCTCTCCGTCACTGACAGCGCAGTCATAAAATTTGAATCTAACTTGGCCCCGTTCATTTGCATATTACTTTATAGGCCACCTCAGTACATACCCCAGTTTCCACATCTGTTAGCTGAACAAATCGCACCTTTAGTTACTAACTATACTAGAATTCTCCTAATTGGGGACTTCAACTATTGGGCCAATGACCCTCAAGGAGGATCACAATCCATCGAGTTGACAGATTTATTAAAAAATAGGAATCTTACTCAACAAATCTCCTCAGCTACCCACTCAAAAGGCCACATCCTAGATCAACTATGGACTGCCAACTTAGTGATATCAGTTCCATCTATCATGCCTTGTGTATGGTCTGATCATCACTTGGTAAAATTCTCCTTAAAATATTCTTACACAGGGAAAGTGCCCACTCTAGGAGGAAGAATGGCGAGAAAATGGCTCTCCATTAATAATAACGATTTTATCGCCACTTTAATCAACACAGTTCCGTGTCCCACATCTGATGTTAACCTATACGAAAAATCTTTCTCGTCTTGGTTACTTGCGGCTAGTAACATACATGCTCCACTAAAACAAATCAGCTTTACCCGCCGACATGAGGCTCAGAGATGGTTTTCCCCTGACTTAAACTCTCAAAAACGCTCCCTTCGTCAACTGGAAAGAAAGTGGAGGCAGGATTACTCCCAAACAGGAAAAACTATTTATGTCCGGGCCTTACATGATTATAAGAAGGCCATCTCCGCAGCTAAGCCAGCTTATTTTTCAACACGAATTCTCAATTCTAATAATCAAGCTAAGGAATTATTCACAATAGTTGATGAATTATCAAACCCTGAGAGAGTCCTAATTAAACCCAAGCCGTCACAGGCCCTGTGTGATTCTTTGAATACATTTTTTATTGATAAGATTAATGATATTAAAGCCAGCATCCCACACAGGCTCCCACATGATATTACCCCGCCTTCACCTAGGAACCCCCACTCTCTGGACTCCTTTTTACCTATTGATATAGAGCCCTTGAATAACCTACTCGCTAAAGTTAAATCTGGCTCTCCTTTGGATCACTGCCCCCTCATGTCTTGAAAGCAGCCTTTATGGCCTCTCCAGACCCAGTTCTTGCCCTTTTAAATCAATCCTTGTCCCAGGGCTGCGTCCCCAAGGCTTTTAAGGAGGCCATAGTAGTCCCCCTACTAAAGAAACCAAGTGCTGACCCCCAGACACTAGCAAATTATCGTCCCATCTCTCTGCTCCCCTATATGGCTAAGCTACTAGAGGCCCATGTGGCAAAATGCTTATCCAACTTTTTGGAACAGACGGGATTCTTTGATCCATGTCAAGCCGGTTTTCGGCCTAACCATTCCACTGAAACTGTGACTGTGGCAATATTGGACTCCCTACGTGAAAATGCAGACAGAGGCACTCATCAGGCCCTGATATTGCTTGACCTCTCAGCTGCATTTGACACGGTCGACCATAACATACTAGTGGACCGTGTCAGAGAGGCTGGCTTTCAGGGTCTAGCCCTTAGCTGGATTAATTCCTTCTTAGTAAATCGCACTCAGGCAGTCCGTATTGGCCAATTCACTGCCCCTAAACTAAAAACAACTTGCGGGGTCCCCCAGGGCTCTTCGCTTTCACCACATTTGTTCAACCTCTACCTATGCCCATTGATAAGATCTTTGAAAGAAAGGAAGGTGAACCTTTTCAATTATGCAGATGACCTCCAACTCATGTTCTCAATTGATAATTCCCCTGAATCTATAACCAATTTTCAATCTATTATGCTTTTCATCCAGCAATGGATGAATCTTAATCATTTAAAACTTAATCCCAGCAAAACTGAACTAATTTTGACAGGGGGAGCTTGCAACCCATGGGGTCCACAATATTGGCCTAATAATCTGGGACCTCCCCCTACCCCCTCAACCTCAGTAAAAAGTTTAGGGGTTACAATAGGCAAATACCTGTCCTTAAAAGCACATGTAGGCACAGTGGTCTCTGCCTGTTTCCTACAACTATGAAAAATTAGGAAAATAAGTAGGTTTCTGTCCCACGCTGCTTTGGTCCAGGTGGTAATAGCTCTTGTGCTGTCTCGTCTGGACTACGCAAATGCCACCTACTTGGGACTTCCACTTGGCCTCACCAAACGACTTCAGCTGGTGCAGAACCAAGCGGCTCGAATGATACATAATCAGCCCAGATGGCAGCACGCCTCACCCCTCCTTAGGAAGCTGCACTGGCTCCCTATTCCGCAGCGATGTGCCTTTAAAGTCGGATGTCTGGTGTTTAAATCCCTAAACAGCCATAGCCCAAAATTCATTGATAATCTTGTCTCTCGTTATACCCCCACTCGGAATCTTCGTTCAGCTCAACTTCACCTTTTGACAATACCCACCTTTAAACTGAAACGTCAGGGGGCTGCAGGTTTGCGACTTTGGCCCCACGCCTGTGGAATTCCATCCCCTGGAAATTAGACTTAGCACCAATCTGCTCCTATTCAGAAAATCTCTTAAAACTTGGTTATTCACACGAGCTTATGAATAAACTGTTCCGGATTGGCACCCACCTAGTCTCCAGCGCCATGAAACCAATTGGTGAACGAGCGCTCTATAAGTCACAATTAAGATAAGATAAGATAAGATGATGGACGGAGCGCTGAAACTTTTCAAACACTCACCCCCTGTCACAGATCTGGGTTGAGTCCATCATCGTTCTTTAGCTCACTTGGCGACCCCAGTTCAGACCCAGCCCTATGCAAATCAGTCTTGACCCTGTCCATCCTGGAGCTGGTTTCAGAGTAACACCCCTCATCAGCCAGGCTAGCTTGATTCCAGTGGGAAACAGGGTCAAGACAGATTTGCATACGGCTGGGTCTGAACTGGAAAGGCTCGGGGAGCAAAAAAACAATGGATTTAGGCCCAGATCTCTGTAGTGGGGTGAATGTTTGACATTGTGCAGCATTCTGTCCATCAATTGTTATTTTTGCAATTGATGGTTATTGAGCCTATGTTTAGAGACAAGGAAAATGGCAACCCTCACTTCCTTGTTCGGAACAATTAAAGGGCATCATTTTCTCCCCATGCCAGCCAATAATGGGCTCATTTTTCCCAACTTTAAACATAAAAATGTATTTTTTTAATTGAGTAGACTGACCAGGCTACCAGTATTTTCAGTCCACTTATGCTTGTCTCAACTGTGCAGCACCACATTGCACTAATTTGTTTTATTATATGTTTATTCCTATGCAATACTTTCATAGAGGTTGTTACATTGCTATGCTCATGCCACTTATGTGCTTCTCTACTCAGGTTACTTTGTTAGTTGTCTTTGGATGCACAGATTGTAAATTTTCTTAATCATCAGCAGCACAGTCGCTCTACATCAATCTTCTTATTTAGTAGAAATGCAGGATATTGCTGGTGGTTCTTGAGTCCTCAGCAGTATTCCTTCTAAAACTAGTTTGAAAAACATCTTCAGTGAAAAAGCCTTATCAGAGTATACTCCATCCTTATGTGGATCATTGAAGAACAAGCTCCAAATTCCTTGTATCAAACTTTATTGCCTAAAAGAATTTTCACTATTGACATTGTTCTCTCCTTTTAGGTCTAGGTTTTTTACAGTGTAGTTGTGAAACCCACCTTTTGCTAACTATGTAGATAGAGTGGGGTTTGGGTCCACCCCTTTCAAATTCTGGCTTTATTCAACAAGCCTCCTTCAGCCATTGGCTGTACACTTTGTCAAACACGTATTGGCTCCATCAAGTGGAGTATTCATCTCTCATCAAGGACTATTGACTGTATGTGTGTATCCTTCCGCCTCCATTTTAGTGCTTTCATTGAACAATAAGAGGAACTACTTTAACACTACAGCCCGCTCTGTTTACTCCTGCTTGCCCCCTCTCGAGTGTCTCACTGTAATGTGCTAACGCTGCATGCGCTAGCACATTAAACCCAGACCTATATGCTTTGCCTCTGCTGTTTTGATCCTGTTGTCTTTTAGGGGGAGAAACGAAGGCAGTTGTCAGTTACATGATTTTGCCAATTATGCAACCCTGGGTTGATTTTGTGCTGATACATTTTGTAATGTATACTTGTATCGCCTTTGTTACTTTTCACAGCACTGCCTTATCAGCCTTCCATATGGTTCATGTGTCAAAGACTTTTAATTTAATACAACAAAATAAATAATTAAACCCATTGAATTTGTACTAGAAAGTCATCATGGCAAAGAGCGTTAGTTTCATTTTTTAATTATGTTGTTGTATAGAGCGCTGTACAATGCCTTTTCGCTGCTTTAGTCTCCGTGGATTATGTCAGCGTTTTTCATCCTGAGGCAGAAGGAGTCCAACCGGGTAAGGTAGGGGTCCACACCATACCTCTATCATGACCCGCATAAGCATATACATTCATTTTAGGTGAGCTGCAACAGTTTGGTTTCAAGGCTGTTTTTGAAGCCCCTGTGGATTGTTTCTGACATTAGATTAGCGTCCAGTGCATTCGGTGCCTGCGGCAGGGTGCGGTGGCGGACCCCCCTGGAGTGGACTACTCATTGGAGGACCCATTGAGAGACCAGGCATGGAGTTACCTCCCGCAGGTTCCTGTATGGCACATAGTCGACTGCTTGGCTAAATATTCCTGACATACGATGCTGCGCTAGGGGATCTAGCTTCCATTGGGGCAGCAGGTGCAGTGGCACCGGGGCTCAGAGGCCTTAGGGGCCCACTGAACCTTGATTATTGCTGTATTTTATAATTCAGACAGCAGTCAGTGTGCCAATTGCCGCTCTTGGATTAGACTCTATAACATCCTTGGCGCGCTACTGATGCTGAGAATTATAACCTTGGTCCTTGTATGCACTGGGAGCCAGTGGAGCAGTATAGAGCTGTAGAGCAAGGGATAAGTGTATCCCTCAGGTGCGAAGAAAACACCTGTGCAGCAGACACAGTGGTGTGAGGGGCCTAGTTGCCCCCTGATTTTGGTTGTTTTGCTACCCAACGGAGTGTGATGTGGGGGCAGATGGGCCTGTTTTACTGACATGCATTAGGGCAATGGCTCGGTTTCTAAACCGCTGACATCCCTCAACAAATGGAGAAAATAATTATCATTTCCTGGGGCCGTCTGGAAAATTGCTGGAACATTCAATGGGGCGCAGCCACGTGTATATTACATGCTTTTTTTTTGTGCAAAACAATGTTTGTCTCCTGAGTGAACCTTTCATGTTATGGCTGAGAACACGAGACAAAGAAACAGCAGAACATATTCACCGGCCCCTGAGAGTGCCCTGCTCTGATAGGCTGTCTGGTAATGAAGTACTCATACCGGTTCAAAATGACAGCTCACTACCAGGTCATTAACTTATTTCCTTTTCTTTACCTAGCCGTGCGGTCTGTGATTAATTCAGGGTGAGGTAATGTGATTTCTGTAATGTGGTTTGGAGGAGGAATGTTTTGATTCTGGCCAGGATTAAATTCCAGCTAATTTGACACCGACGTGACTGTGGTTAAAGGAAAAAAAAATAAAAACAACCCTGTACTTCATTGAAGCATGGAAACTCGATAAGGATTTCTTTCAGGCACAAAACAAAGGCGAATATTGAGTTCTAGACGGAATGCCCAGTGCTGCTGCCCCAAAGAGGGTAAATAACAGGTCTTTTTGCAGCGAAGCGTGAACGTGATCTGATGAAGTGTCAAGTCGGCCACCGTAGTGCATGTTTGGCGAGAGATGGAACTCTCAAGAAATAAATAATAATATTTCCACATTTGTAAAGCACAAATTTATCACCCTAACGGTATCCAGTCGCGGGGGGGTTGACGGGGAAATTAAGTGAGCGTTTGCCCAGAGTCACGTGATGCTGAGCTGAGCTGCCGCCGGCGATCGAACTGTGAGCCCCGCGCTCCGGAGTCAGCCGCTCTGGCCACTGCGCATCCAGAGCATCGATCATGTTAAGTCAGTAGTAGGACACTAAAAGGTAGGACCACTGGTATGGGTTTGAATAAGAGAGGCAAGGAGATAGTAAATTGTTATTTAGTTGGTGGTCAAATTAGCTTTACCTTGCCATGACAATACTTTTAAGCTTGAATCTCTCAGGCTCAAGTGGCATTTTGTTTTATTTGTTTATTTATATATTTGCACGTTTTACATCATTCTTCTGCTGCTGAATGTACACTTCAGAGCCATTTGTGAGAAGGGAAGGGTGGGTACTACTTCTTGGGCATCATAGGAGGAGGAGCTCTATATGATTTTTAGTTCTGGCCTATGTGCATGGTCTCTGTAGCATATTGATGTTATACACACTAAGAGCCTCGTGGTTCTGGGGTGGACTCTGAACAGGAACTATTTCATATGTGGGGAGGTTTTAGGGTGTGCTTAATGTTGAGTATGAGATAATGTGCAGTGTGTGAGTGTATGCTGAGGAATAAAGAAGTATTTGACTGCAGCTCTGTGTGGCGTATTTCATTCGCATGCTCCAGGGCTAGGGAAGACGCTACATCTGGCGACAAGGCTGCTCTCCCTGAGAGTTTGCAATGGTACAGCAAACTTCTTGTGCATGCCACATGTGCCTCAAATTGATGCAAAGCAGTCTGAGACTGGTACATGTAGAGTCAAAGCCCTGCTCCAGCCCATACAGGGCCAAAGAAGAAAGTAAAGGCCCTACAGAGGAGCACATTCAAAATGCCTGCCAAAACTGCCAGTGAAGCAGTCGACGGAAATGCTGCGCTATGCCCTGAATACAGAGCAATTACTCAAACGAAGCAGAAAGATAACAGCAGCGACAACCAGGTACGAGAAACAGAGAATTGACTCACTGTCAAAGACAAGAGAAGCATTCTATGACCTTAGATCGGGCGTGGTGACCCAAGTTCACGCACAAGGTTTGTACTTGCAGAAGTTGCAGAAGTCGCCGGGTACAGTGAAAGCTGTTCGAACAGTACGGTCTCTCAATGGTGGAAAAAAGAGCTTGAAATACAATGCAGCCGTGTTCCTGAAGCCACAACTGTCCTTCAACACTTCTAAGAAGCAGAACATTGGTGCCAGGTGGACTGCGTGGATCAAAACATTCAATGACTTCATAGATGCACTAGAGGTAGAAGATGAAAAGAAGATCATTAAATACTTGAACAACCCAGATGATGGAGTGAAAGAAGTGCTAAAGAAAGTTTCATAGACTGATGCAAAATCATACTAGAAGCTAAAAGAAGCATTGGAAGCCAAGTTCAACCCAATGCCGAGTGTCGACTATGAAAGGTATATCTTCAACCAAGCATGATAACAGGTTAGTGAAACAATGGACAAATTTGTTGAAAGACTTGATATGCTCATTAAACTTGCAAATTCTGTGATTCCACCGACGAAGAAGCCATGTGCCTCAGAGTCATTGATGACTGCCTTTCAGATTCATTTAGAAGGCGCATGTTGAGAGAAACCCACAGCTTGGAGAAAATGCTGATGACTGCGAGAGCAGAAGAACAAGCAAACCGACAAGCTGCTTAAATGGAAGCAGGAGCAGCCCACAATGAATCGGCCTTGACTGTGAAAAGCAAGCATAAGCAAAAGCAAGATGCACCTAAGTCATTGTCTTCGAAGAAATCAAAACTTTGCGTCCGATGTGGATGTTTATTTCCCCATGATGATGAATGGCCTGCCAACGGAAAGGTCAGCAAAGGATGTGGGAAAAAGAATAATTTCATACCAGTGTGCCGAACTAAAGAAAAATCAAGTGCTTCATGATGAAAAGAAAAGATGGACGTGAGAACATTCCAGAAGCACTCTTGCCATGCCCATAAAACCATAAAGCAACATCAGCTACGACAAGTAGAAAGCAGGCAAAATCAAGTGTCGGCAAGCTCATCGTACAAAGGCTCTTCGATGTCACTATCAAGTTTTAGTGAAGAAGATGGGTGTGCGCTGACGATATCTACTGAAGAACAGCGTGCACATGTGGGGTAAGCTGCTTATTAAGTAAATCACAGCTCAAAGACAGCTTATCAAATAAAGCAACAAACTTCATTTGGACTCTGTCCCAAAATCACATTGAAAGTGAACGATCACCCCACAACTTTCATCATAGACAGTGGTGCATTGATAAATATCTTGCCAGTGGAAAAATGTAACAGCCTAACCCCATGTACCTCGACTCACTCCATCAGACATGAAGGTATATACTTGGGCTGCTTCTGAGCCACTGCAAAGCCAAGCATTGTTCACAACAACAACGAGACAAAAAAAAGACATTGGTGCAATCCACCATTCATGCTCTACAAGGGACTTCGTCGAGTGCCTGTTTGCTCAGTTTTGCCACCGCTGCTGACACGGGGTTAATATCCCTCCACTACAACCTCTGTTCTCAGTCTGAGATCATGAGCCGATTCTCATCGTTGTTTCATGGCCTGGGGAAACTCAAGAAAATGAAAGTACAGCTTAACATCAATGAAGACATTCGCCCTGTGGCTCAGCAACATTGTAGAGTTGCTTTCCATTTCCATGAAGTTGTAGAGAAAGAGTTGGAAGCACTTGTAAAGCATGACATCATTGAACGTTCCACAGGCCCCACTCTGTGGGTTGCGCCCTTCGTAGTAGTACCAAAAAAGGACAGCAGTGGAGTAGTGTGCACTTACGTTGATATACGGCAGGCAAACAAAGCCATTGAGAGGGAGAGACACCCTGGTCCACACATCGCCGACATGATCATGCAATTGAATGGAGCCAAAGTGTTTTCCCATCTTCAGCTGAACAAAGGATACCATCAACTTGTGCTGGAGGAGAACTGCAGGTATATTACTACCTTTTCGACTCATGTTGGTTTATTCAGATATAAAAGATTGAGTTTTGGATTATCTTCGGCTGCGGAGATATTTAAGGATGTTATTCAACGAGTAATCCAACCTGTTACTCATGCTTTCAATTACAGTGATGAAATACTGGGGCATATTTATAAAGAAATAACACAGCACTGCGCTGCAAGCAATTTAGCAGCGCCGCATCATTTAAAAAAAAAAACAGAGAAGCGACGTATTCGCAAGAATGCGGCACACCCCTGTGTTTTCCCTTGCGCCGGTGCTAAAAATGCTGCCTAGCACCAATGCAGACACCCATGCGCCATGGTGCAAGGATGCCTGTGTTGCAGGGATGATTGTTTATGTGCAGGAAGGCACATCTTCCTGCACATATACAATCATTAAAGGCGCTTTGCTCCTTCTATGTGTGCTGCAGAATGCAGCACATATAGAAAGAGTACAAATTGAGGAGAAATAAAAGTATTTCTCCTCGTTGCACCACTCTAACGCCTGCTTTTCAATGGCATTAGTTTTTGTTGCTGCCCCAGAATTTCAGATCCTTGTAAATCTGGGGCAGTGTCAAAAAGCAATGAGTATTGCGGTGGAATGCCCACAGCAACACCCATTGCATGCCCCTTTGATGCAGAAAACTGTGTGAAAGGGTAAGATATTTACAATGCGGCATTAACCCACGCAAAGTGGCTTTGCGCCGCATTGTGAATATGGAGCAGGGCATTGCGCCACCGGAGCATCGTAAAAAGTGACGCTCCAGTGGTGCAATGCCCTTGCAAATATGCTCAACTGTTTTTTGGGAGAACACAAGAAGAACATGACAAAGCCCTCAACCAAGTGTGTCAGCTACTTGCTGATGCAGGTCTCACTCTGAATGCTGCGAAGTGTGAGTTTCACAAAATCAAATTCAGATTTTTTGGGCACATCTTCTCTGATGGGGGAATGACTCCAAACCCAGACAAGGTGCAAGCACTGTCATCCACTTCCCCCCCTCCTAAGATGTTGCCATGCTGTGATCCTTTCTAGGCATGGCCAGTTATTGCTCAAGGTACATTTGCAACTTTGCTACAGTAAGTGCTCTATTGAGAGACTTGACAAAGTAAAATGTACCATTTCAGTGTTCTCTGAAATGTGACCAGAGTTTCAAAGACGTTAAATATGCAATCAAGAATGCAACTGAAATGGCCTATTTTGACCCCAAGTTACATACCGAAATAATGATTAAAGCGAGCGCGGTAGAGCTAGGGACAATTCTTGCTCCATACAATGGCCATCCGAAAGCTCATGGACACATTACAGCCTATGCCAGTCAAAGCCTGTCTGAAACAGAACATGCCTACTTTCAGCCGAAGAAGGAGAGTCTGGCTGTGGTGTGGGCCTGCGAATATTTTCATGTATTCCTCTACGGAAAACAATTCCCAGTCATCGCAGACCACCAAGCATTGCTTACAATTTTTGGAAACCCGAAGGCCCCGATGCCCCTTCACATCGAGAGGTGAGGGTTGAAACTGCAAGAGTAGGACTAGGAGATCATGCTCAAACCAGGGAAGGATCAAAACCCATCAGATTACTTTTCATAAGTGCAGCTACATCATCGCAGTTCAACATCTAAGACAGCTGAAGCCTATCTCAACTTTCTTGTAAGATCCAGCACACCAGCGGCTCTGTCTGTGGAACAAATCATTGCTGCCACAATGCAGATATAGACATGATCATAATCGAAGAACTTATTACCCTGCAATCATGGAGGAGAAGTACCTGTCCCCTTGCCGATGATGTTGAATTCCAAAAGTTCAAAACTGTACAAGATGAGTTAGCAATCACCCAAGAAGATGTAATACTGCAAGGCTCAAGAATCCTTATACCTGGAAGCCTAAGACAGCGGGTCATCGAGCTGGCCCATAAAGGAAACCATGGTATTGTGGCCACCAAGAGAGCCTTAAGAGATCGAGTGTGATTCCCTCGGCTAGATGAGTGAATTGAGAAGGAACTGAAGGTGTGTCACATTTTTCTCCCAAGATGACGCAGCACCCAGTGACAATATTTGACCTTCCTACCCATGCGTGGGAGTGGGTTGCAATTGACATTTTTGGGCCTTTAAGAAACAGACATTATTTCATGGGAGTCATAAACGAGTTTTCACATTTTCCTTTATCGGAAGATCTTTCTTCGACAAACCATCACAAAGTCATCATAGAATGGCTTGATGACATCTTTGCAACATGGGACATCCCCGAAATACTCAAATATCATAAAAGCCCGCCCTTTAACAGCAAAGAGTTCAAATAACTTTTTGTCTTATTCAACGTCTAACAGCGAAAGAGTATGGTGTAGGTAAACGATTTATGGGCACCCTCAAGAGGGTTACTCAACGAGCATCCTTGGAGGGAATCAATCTAAACCAAGCTCTGTGCCAGGCCGTCCGGGTCTATCGATCAATCCCTCACTCCACAACTGGTGAGAGTCCAGCCACCTTGCTATTTGAGAGAGCCGTCAGAACAAAACTACCCCAACAGACCCCGGATCGATCAGTGAACGATGACAAGGTTCGAGACACCGAAGCGACTCGGAAAAGAAAAATTAAAATGTATGCAGATCGGCGTCGCCATGCCTGAGAGATAGCCTTTGACAAAAGAGACTGGGTACTGGTTAAACAGAGACAAAAATGGAAAACAGACACTCTTTTTGCTGCTGATCCTCTACAGGTAGTGTTGTGTAAGGGACATGTGATAACAGCACATCTTCCTGGGCAATTCATCACTCGGGACACGTCACATTTCAGATGCCTACCGTGACACTTGTCGAGTCCTGAAACCATGCGTGAAGCAGCTCTGCGAGCAGGTCTGGATTAAGCACCTAAGCCTATGTCACCATTGTCCAATAAGGGTGGACCTCGATCATCTCAGATCACCCAGTCCAGCCGACAAGTGCGAACACCTCGCCGACTGATTAAAGAAATTGATTTTCGTGATGGTCACCACTTTTTATTTAACAAAGGGGGAGATGTAGCATATTGATGTTATACGCACTAGGACCCTTGTGGTTCTGGGGTGGAATCTGAACAGGAACTATGTCATATGTGGGGAGGTGTTAAGGTGCGGTTAATATAGAGTAAGAGATAATGCACAGTGTGTGAGTGTATGTTGAAGAATAAAGAAGTATTTGACTGCAGCTCCCATGTGGTGTATTTCATTGCATGCTGCAGGGCTGGGGACGACGCTACAGTCTCCCCCCTTATGGGGTTGCAACAGGTGTAGCCGGTATGCCCTAGAAGCTCCTTCTCACTCTGATTACTTGTATATTTTGTTCATTGGTCCATTAAACAATTATACATAAAGGGCCTAATTTAGAGTTCTGCGGACGGGCTACCCCGTCACAAATGTAATGGATATCCTGTCCGCAGTATTACAAGTGCCATAGGATATAATGGAATTGTAATAAGGCAGACAGGATATCCGTCATGTTTGGGATGGAGTAACCCGTCTGCTGAACTCTAAATCAGGCCCAAAATTCCTCAATTATTTAAAATAGAAACATCCGAAGTCTTCATGTTCTATAATTATTCTTAGAGAAGGACACACTTGTAGGCCTTTAATTCAAAAATACTTCTGTTCTTGCCTTCAATAAAACAAAGACATCTTGGAGGAAACAATTAAGTTCATGTAAATAAATATATGGTTGTTTCTTGATTTCAACCCTAAAATTACAAAAACGGTTCCTATCAATATGTCAGCTAAAGAACATGTTTATCAAGAAAGATTTAGATTTTCTAAAAAGATCTTCCAAATACAAACTATCTATTATCAAATTAATGGGAGAAGGACTCTGTAACATGAAATCAAACTTCAAATAAAAAGTGCATCTTCAAATATAATACAGGGCAACCTGTTATAAATAAGCCAAATACATTTACAGCAAGAACCTAGCAAATAAAAGCATCGACTAAATAAAAGGCATAAAAATCTGGTAAAAGTACCATACCAATATTAAGAAGTGGTACCCAGAAATCTCTTTCTCTGTAGCTACATCTTCTCCCTAGAACTCACTGTGCTGATTGTCATTAGATCTACAGGCTTCAGAAATAGCACATTCCAAATATTTACGAGGGGCATTAAATGTGGGACTATTTTCCACCGAATTTCCGTCAAATGTGCAGTGATTGCTAGAGCCTCCAAGATACTTTGTAGTAAAATACCTACGAAGAATAATCTTCAATCTAAAGTGAATGTAAAGTGTCCTGACTCAAGGATCATTAGACAAATCTAGGTAATTCTTTTTACTTTCATATGACTTATTTCGTATGTATTGCACAGACAAAACACTGTTGGTTACACATCTGAACGGATCGGTTTCATCTGCATTCCAGAATCATTTTTCTAAAGGTCCTTCATAAATTCCAGTTCTGGGCCCATGTGGAGGGGACAGAAGTTCTAAACAATGGACCTCAGAGTGTGCACAGTTCTTCTTATCAAACATGTATGTTGTGCGGTGTGAAGGCACATCCTACTGCGAGAGTCTAACTGTAGGCATTTGTTCAGGATGTAGGGTGTTGCAGGGTGTGAGTGGGTACTAAAAGTTGTGACCAGCATTTCTCCATGCACCAGGCGGTGTTCTGAAGTCTGCTTATTTCTTTATTGGATACCAGTGGGAGCCTAGAGTACGTTCTGATCTCCTCAAGCTGAAGATGAGGTGGGCTACATGCTTCCCTGTCCCTGGTCTTTGGGCTCTTTGCTGTGGGCACTGTGCACCTGCATTGCGGTAATCTTGGTAGGATGTCGCTAAAGGGATGACTAGTGCACTCTGCTTTGGCAGCATTAGCAAATGCAGGATCCAGGAGTAGAAATTAGGAGTAGGTGTGACAGCTTTTTGTCTACGTGTTCTCTTGGGGGGAGGGGGTGGGGAGGTTGAAGGAATACATTGCGTCAGATTTCATGCTCAGATTTCTTACATTTTGCAGGAGTATTTGGTAGATCTCATAATCAGGAATTTTTTCTATTGGGCTTTGGTGTGGTTTCCTAAGATGTGAGCTCACAATTTGGCCTTGGCGGTGGTGAAGAAGAACCATATGTGGTGGACCAGACCTGTACTTGTGCGAAGCAATGTGTAGGATGTGGGTAGATACCAGGCCCCTCTTGAGTTTGAAGAGCTCATGCCTGTCATTGGCATTCAAGTAAAGACAGCCTTGTAGCCATCTAGAATCTTTCAACACAGAGCCAGGAAGGTGCTGCAGGGGATCAGGAAGAGGGCAGAGCCCCCTGGCACCATGCATGTGATATTGCTGACAGCTGTCGATGGTCAGCCCTGCTCTAGCACCGAGAGTATTCTCTATTGCTTTATCAAATGCTAAGCCAGGATACAACCACAGCCAAAATATATGTTTTCACTTTATATAAAAAAGAAACAGCTATTGAATTAATATTGAATAGCCATTGCGATGATTCTTAAATAGGAATGTCATCAATTTGTTTTTAATGGGGTCTGTTTCATTGTCTTTTAAGTCACTTGTCTCCCTTGCTGCCAGAATCACTAGCGTCACTTTGGTTCTCATTCATTGTTCCTTTTAATAAAGACCATTCATTCAAAAAAAGTAATTGATCGTGATGGCAGCAGTCAACCGGTTCAGATCATGAATGTTTTCTGTGCCTGGAACTGAGAGTGTTCGATAACTGGCTCCCCGACGCATCAACGTTTGTGGCTGTAGCAGCCTGGAGAGCAGCTGGACCGAATTAGCAAAATAATGGACTGGAGGAAGGTGTCAGCACTTCAAAGGACCGGCTGTAAGCTCAGATCAGCCTCAAAAAGTGTCCAGCAATGCCCAGACAGTTGGTGAGAGTGAAGGGTCCAGGGGCAGCTGGTGGTAGTTTTGCGTCACCAAGCCGACAACCTTTGTTTTGGAGGATGGAGGTTAAAGAGATGCAGGGAACAGGGCGGAGGGATGCTGGAACATTACTTTCAACTGAGCATAAAGCTTGCAATGGACAACTCATCAAAGGAGCCCAGTACACTGTTTGAGGCAATTTGCTGATACACTTACCCTTATAGTGCATTATTATAGTGTGCTCACTCGTGCAATCGTGATGGGGTCAACTACCCTTACAAACTGCGCTGTCCTCTCTTCTCCCACAAAGGCAACCGACTCAACTTCTTGGGTTAGAACAAAGCAAACTTTACTCTACATGAAACAAGGTAGTATATGAACCACTGCAACCAATAACATTACACAATAAAAAAATATAGCAAAATACACAGCAAACCTGAACACGGAATTGCCCATATCCTATTTACAACCCCATGTGGAGTGTGGTTTGAGGATAACCTCTCCTTTTCTACTCAGGTGAAAAAGCTCTCTGGTAGCTGTTTTGGCCTTCTCAAAACACTCAGGAGCTTTTTGCCTCTCCTTCCCAGGCCGGCCAAAGAGACGGTTATCCGTGCCCTGATCCTCTCTCGATTGGATTACGCTAATGCGTGGTACATCGGCATCCCTGGTTACTCTCTGAATAGACTTCAGGTTATTCAGAATGCGGCCGCTAAGCTGCTCCTGGGAATTGCGAAGAGGAGCAGTGTGCGTGAACATCTTCGCGCTCTCCACTGGCTTCCCGTGGCGGACCGAGTCAAATTTAAATCTCTGGTCATTGCCCACCGAGCCCTTTACGGTCGTGGGCCCGCCTATCTACAGAAACGGTTTACCTTTTACGTCCCTCTGAGACAATTGCGTTCCTCAGCCCTCCTTCTTGCTAGGGTCCCCCGCTTCTTCCTCCACAGGCTGGGTGGCTGCTCTCTGGCTGTCAAGGCTGCCCAGGCTTGGAATGCCCTTCCGTTTCTAATACGCAATAGTCAAGACCCGCTAGCCTTCAAGAAACTTTTAAAAACTCATCTATTTCCATAGTTATTAGTGGTGTAGTTAAGGGACTCCTCTTGGATCCGCGCCGGGACACTCTTCGGAGTAGCTGTTGTACGTTATAAGAGCACTTAACATAACATAGTACAGAAAGACCAGATGAGATCAAATGGCACATTAAACATTTCTGACAGCTCCAGAGACCGCATAGCGCATGAGTCCCTGCCGGGGCATCCCGTGACTCTTTGTCGCACCCTGTAGGAAGCTGGCTCTGTATATATTATTCCGACTAGGTGGTTATACTGTGCACAGAGATCAGGGGTTCCCCAAAAGTGTACAGGGCTAACTGTAAAACTCAAAGGGGGATATTCTCAAGAACGGGCGATAATTATCGCAAAACTAGGTTAACACAATTATACATAACGCCGTCTATCGCGGGAAACGAACGCCGTATTAACGGCGTATTCTCAACACGCCGGCAACAGGCGATAGTTCCCCGATAACGCGTCAAATGCCCGCTTCAAAATTACCGGGACGCCGATAAAAAAGGAAACCCGAACGTGAAAAAAGTGGCGATGGGCCCAACAGCAATAAAAATATCAGCGATAAGCAGCGCCAGGCTTGCTATTCCCACGTCAGGCGGGAAAAATCACCATAAAAGCTGCAAAAAAACAAAACCAAAACCCAAACAACTGAGAAGCACCAAGGACTAAGCTGGAGCAACGACAGAGGCCAACCAGAACTCCACAAACCCCCTGGAGGACCAGCCAGGGAACTCGGGGAAGGAGAGGGGCAAGGAGAAGAAGAATAGGAACCTGCAATTCAGTCCGCAGGAAAACAAGATCCTGATCACGGAGGTGCTAGAACACCACCAACAACTGTACATCACCTCCACTGTGTCATTGGCAACTAAAAATGCAATATGCCAGTCCATCTTGGCCAAGGTGAATGCAGTCGGAGTGAAGAGAAGGGAAGTGGACGACTGCAAGAAGCGCTGGAATGATGTGAAGCGCAAAACCAAGCTGAAACTCGCCAACACCTGGAAAGCCGCAATGCAGACTGGAGCGCCACAGCAGGAGCTGGACGAGATGGAGGAAATGGTGTCCACAGTCATCAGTGGGGAGACGATGGAAGGAGTTGGGGGACCGGACACTGCTCAACATGACCTGACCCAACAGCAACAGGGTGAGTAACGACCAGGGACTGGGGGGACGGGGGGAGATGGGCACAATGGCACACATGCACAATTAAGTATAGCACAGTGCACACCCACAACGACACTGGATCATGTCCCTGATCTCCTTGGCATACTGCAGCACACATAGAAACAGCAAGTAGGCCCCCGTCGACAATGTGCCCAGAGGGGGCCCTCCCCACACATCACTAATCTCACAACAAACCTATGCACATGTGCTGAACCCAGCAAAACTGCGGGTCCGTGAGCCACACTGACAATGCAAGTGACACTGCATGACGATTAGCATGGCTGCAGTCCAATCATCATGACATGGTGCATGCCACGACACTGAGGTGGCTGAGTGTGGACCACATCCGTAAAGGAGCAGGTCACACTCTGACACATCCACGTGCACAAACAAACCCTGACGTCAACAAGACATCTGCGGACAAACCATGCCCAAGAGTCCCAAATCCCACAAAGAGCCCAATTTACCCAAGTCTGCAACATCTCAGCACTGTATAAGCACAGAAGTGAAAGGCACACCGCCTGAAAGGGATAAGGGCCAGCAAAATCAGAGCTGCAGGGGCGACTCTCCCACAATGCAGCACACACACATAAGAATCAGAGCACATCAACATTGACAACAATGTGGTACAAACTGCAACACTTTCACAACAGAACAGAGGACACAACTGCTGCCGCTTGTGTGTAGAAACTGGCCAATCACATTTGGCATAGCAGGAAACTGTGAGATGATAATGTACAAGTACAACCCCACATCCCTGATGGTGTAGAAATGTCCACTGTCCCGCATCAAATAGGCATCTCCTCCCAAACAGTCACAATGTACATTGTCATGCAGTCTGTTTGTAAACTTGTCCAATACGTGAACATACATGGAACACACTGTTAAACTGCATCTCCCCTTTACATTGCAGAGGGAGAATCAACACCTCCTGCAGAGCAGACCGTACATCTCTTCACTGATGATGAAGAGGACCTCCACACCATCGACACTGACGCCCTCCAACAGCTCATGGACACCCTCAGCACCCCACCCCCAGGAGCAGGGCAGTCTAGCTGCATCGAGGAGACCCCACCCCCTACACAGAGCACACAGCAGGAAGCACCCACCACCACGGCTGTCTCCCAGGACCCCCACGACCAACACATGGCGTTCCAACGCCGTGTGTTAGAGGGCCAGAAGGAGATGGCTGATCAGGTGCGGGTGGGGTTCGACCTCATGGCAGCCAAACTAGATGCCATATGTGGGTGTCTAAGTCCCATCAGGGACCACTTACAGTCCCTAACGGACACCCACAGTCCGCTCCGTGCTCTCCAACAAGCCATGGCTGACATCGCTGGAGTCATGACTCTGAGACAAGAACAACTATCTAGTCAGAGTGGCCCCAGCGATGTCAGCCGGGAGTTGGGACACATGCGGAGGATCATGGAGAACATGGAGCGGATGCAGGCGGAAAGAATGGCTGCCACAGCTGCACACCAGCGAGATGTAGCTGGGATCTACCATGCCCTGCAGATCCTCACCATGGCATTGCTGCCACAAGGCCTGGCGCAGATGAATGCTGCTGCTACTACTCCATCCACTTCTCCGCCCCCTGATGTGTCAGTGCCACACAGTGCTGCAGACAAAACACCACCAGCCACATGTGAGGCACATCACACATCAGAGGACGATGATGGGGATGATCCTGCCTTTGTGATAAGAAGGAAGCGGTAGCATTCATCTCCGCCATATGGCCTGTTTCTGCTTGGTTCTGCCCTCTGCATCATGCCCTGGAATAACACCTTCCACTGTCCCCCGATACACTCAGCGACACTCACCTTGGCCCTCGACATGGACTGCCATATTGGGTCTGGTTACCAATGACACAGCAATCAGACTGCGGACTGAACTCTTTCTCTTCCGATGAACTTGTCAATCCCTAGAGGACTCTGGCTGGACCTCCACGGGGCAACAATGTAAAGTGGGGTTTGCATGGCCATGTACTGGTCCAGCTTCAACACTCCACCGAATGTAATTAAAACATTCTAATTCACACAGATGTGCCATGTCTATGATCAAGCAAGTATGAAAGTATGGATGGATGTAGGGCCAGTGATTCCAAAAAAAGGTACTCCTTGGGAACTGATATCAATGCGCATGTTTGAACGTGACCCAGATAGGCAGTGAGATGACAGTGATGGGTACAGGTAGCTGTGAGGAGGCGCGTGACTTCTCACCTTGCACCTATTAGCTGACACTGTTCACTACTATTGATGGATGACATCCGTGTACACATGTGATCTGTACATGCCACATATGTCCAGGGGACACCTTGGTGTGTTCCACGCAAGGTATTCCTGCTGGCTTTTGGCTGGTGTGCATCTCCCATGTTGCTGAGGTGTTCACTGTGCCCCCATCCCCCTTACATCCATGTTGCTTATGTTGTGGGACTTGAGTCACAGGGTGCATCTCTGCATCAGGGTGGTTTATATTTGACCCCAAATGACACCCGCAATTTCATATTTGACCCCAAATGACACCCGCAATTCCATATTTGACCCCAAATGACACCCTGTTGTCTTTTTTGGAACACCAATTACAGCCTTCATATCATGTGTTTGTACACATGAGATACGCTGATGAGTGGGATTACGTACTACATTTGACACCCTGGAATGGCATTCTGAATACGTGACACCCTGAACAGCCTCTCTGTACAGAGGTGACATACCCACCATCTATTTGCTATTTGTGAGATTGTTTGCACTTAATGTTGCACTTACACTGTTCAGAGTGATGTGCTAATGCAGAGGACTGACATGCACACAGGGAATGTGTGTTGCAATGAATTAATTTGCACATGCTGTTCATGTGGCCATTTTGTGCTGTTCCATGATTGCTAAGGACAGTCACAATGTGACGTGCTCATGCGAAGAAATTGTTAATGATTGTGTTCCTTCGGGCTATCCCTGCTGCAGCTGCAGTGGGGTGTGGTCCACCTGCCTCATCTTCCTCATCATCGTCCGGTGCATCTGGCACTTGGATCCATGGGGCATTGGTGCGTACACATATGTTGTGCAATACACAACATGCAATGATCATCTTGCACACTATTTCTGGGCTGTACAAGAGTCTTCCACCTGTGATGTCCAGGCACCTGAAACGTGACTTTAACACGCCAAATGTGCGCTCAACAATGCCCCTGGTGCGTTTTTGGGCCACATTGTACTGCCTCTGGGCCGGGGTGTTCGGGGCTCGGAGGGGTGTCATCATCCACGGGCAGAGTGCATATCCTTGATCACCTGTGAGGGGTAAGTGAGATTAGTGTAAATTGGTGGTTCTGCATGCTGTGTTGGCAGATTTACAAGTTTTGTGGTGTGTGATATGTGTGACTTTGGGATTCATGCTTGCCATGTCTTGCTTCTGGCAAATGTGCGGGATCAATGTGTATTACGTAGCCTCACAGCTGCTCCTCCCTCCCCTGAGCCTATTTACTTGTGTGCGCTGCGCGGTAGCATCACTTGCACTCCTACGGCACACCATTGTCATGCCTGTCTGTGCATGTCCGCAAGCCTGACAACAACACTGTAATGTTGGCCGTTGAAGGTGGGCAGCCACGTGTGTGTAGGCCTATGGTAAGGATAGGGCGGACACAGATGTGGAGTTCAGGCCTGGCTGAACTCGCGCTGCGATTGGCTTATGCTGCGGCAATGAGGATAGACACACAACAGTTGGCATATATGAGCCAAGACCCAGAGCGGTCTTGCGCTCCTTTATTTATCCATTCGGGCGAGCCTGCCCTCCGGGTGCATGCTACATTGCAACATTGTTGATTAAGGGCCGGGTGGCGCCGACACTACAACAGAGACACATGCCATAGTTACTTTTGTGGCCAGCCCGGAACTGAAGCACGCCCAGAACTGAAGCACGCCCAGAACTGAACCACGCCCAGAGCCCCAGGCCATTTCTTCACACTCCTCACACGCCTACACGTGGGCACCCGCAGCGGCGCTGGGATGTCGTGTGCTTCGGAGTACGTCTCCAGACGTTCCACCCAGGCTTTCCAGCGGCCTCCCTGGGACAGGGGTGGCCCCGTGACTGTGAAGGGCTCCAGTGGCGTTACCGAGGACATGCTGGAGGCGGACTTGTGGGGTAGCCCCACGGGACGATGACTTGTGGTGCACTGAGGTAGGCCCACCTGAAGAGCTGAGCGGGTGTGCAGCCTGCTAAGATGCAGTGGGCCTGGAGGCTGGACGATGACTTGTGGTGCACTGAGGTAGTGGCACCTGTAGAGCTGAGCGGGTGTGCAGCCTGCGATGATGCAGTAGGCCTGGAGGGGCGGACTGGAAAGTATTTGTCTGTGACCTACTGGACCGCAGTGTATGCCGGAGGGAGCAGTCAGCACACACAGAACTCCGCGGTGCGGTGCCGCAGGGTGCTCTGGGGGCCTGTTGCGCGGAAGCCAACGATCGGCTGAGGAGGCTGCCAAGCTCGCGGCCCTCGGGCTTGAAGATTGCACCAGCACGTGGTGGGCCCTCTTGGAGACACGCCGGTGGCGGCAAGTGAGCAGTGAGGCCTGGGTGCACAGGGGCGGGCAATCACCGCTGGGCACCGGACGGGTCTGGGGACCAGCGGGCTGGGGTGCAGCAGGCACACAGGATCGCGCAGGCACCACCAGTCACGGCGGTGGCCTCGTGGCAGGATGAGGGGCACCGCCCTGGCAGACACGCCCCTGCAGGCGATGACAAGATGTGCGCTGGGTAAATTTGCACCGGCCTCGTCGCCGGTGTAAATTTGGTCGTTGAAGGTGGTCGGCCATGTGTGTGTAGGCCTATGGCTCAGGATATGGTGGACACAGAGACACACGCAGTGGTTACTTTGGTGGCCATCCCAGGAGTGAAGCACGCCCAGAGCCCCGGGCTATTTCTTCACACTCCTACGCTGGACTGGTGTACGTCGGCCCAGCTCACTACGTGTACGCTTACAGGGGGGCGACATAGCTACATGTCCAAGGTCTTCCCCACTGCCTGAGGTAACATGGTTGCGTCCACTGTCCAAAACACCACAAACACCAGCAGTATATGTCCACATGGACATGTCTGTGCTCTGCATACTCAAGACTGTCCGGCACATCACCGCCACACTTGGCATTGTGTACATTCTTATTCATGGGTCCATTGCCTCCTCACATTCTTGGTTCCCACCTCTCCCCACATTCTGCAATTGTGTGTCAGAGGGGCTATGCCTTTGTGGATGGTTTGTCTACATGTCTGGCCCCTGTTACCACAGTTACTTGTGTTGTCATGTCTGGTAGGTGGGCATGTTGGTTGGCATGTTGTATGTGATTTTGTTAGGTGTGCATTTCCACAGTTGTGAGTTGTATGATTGTGGAGTTGAGGTGTGTGGTGTGTTCCGTTGGTACTTACCGACGAGCAGTGCATTTCCATAGGTGCCATCCTGAAAGCGCTGGTTGATTATGGACTGTCGGAAGATGTAGGGATCATGTACGCTGCCTGGGAAGTTGGCGATGACATTGGTGAACAGTCCCCGGTGGTCCACTATTGCCTGCACATGGATGGAATGCGTGTGCTTTCTGTTGCGGTAATTGTGTGCAGTGTCGGGAGGGGGCACAAGTAGGACATGTGTGCAGTCAATTGCCCCCAACACGTGCGGGAAGCCAGCTATGGCGTAGAAGCCTTGCTTGGTCTCCAGCTGTTCCTGCGCAGTGTGGGGGAAGTGAAGGTGCTGGGGTATGAAGCTGATGATGGCATCCAAGACAACAGGTGTGATGAACTTTGATAGGGCTGGCTGTGAGACTCCTCCGACTCTGGCAGTTGTTGGTTGGAAGGTACCAGAGGCCAACAAGTGCAGCACAGCCAGCAGCTTTGTCTGCGGAGGGATGTTGGTTGTCCGCTGTGTTGGTACCGTCAGCCTGTGGGAAATGTGGGTCAAGATGTGGAGGATGGTTGTCCTTTTGAGCCTGTAGTGGGCAATGACATCCTCTCGCGTTAAGTCTCTGAGGCTGGTGCGTTTTCGGAAGGTCCGCTGTCTTGTTCTGTGCTGCCTCGGTGGTAGTCCAGGGGGGGTGGTCCTGGGTGCGGGGGTGGTCCTGGGGGTGGTGGCGGTGGGTGTTGTGGCCCTCTTGGGTCTCCAAGCTGCATGATTAGTAGCTCCATGGCATCTGTTGGTCTTCAGATGTGGCTCTGGGCTGGGCTCCCTTTCTACTGCAGGTATTCGTCCTACTTCAGACCAGAAAAAAGCAGGTCTTAAGTCCCTGCTGCAAACGTGCCTTATCGCCTGTTTTTGGGCCACAT
The DNA here is from genome assembly GCA_963921515.1 of Calotriton arnoldi. Classification (NCBI taxonomy): domain Eukaryota; kingdom Metazoa; phylum Chordata; class Amphibia; order Caudata; family Salamandridae; genus Calotriton; species Calotriton arnoldi. The sequence continues at coordinate 61,783 of CAWUFW010021429.1, read as the reverse complement.
CGCCGATCTGGCTGGTCATTGAGAATATCGCGAAGTGGTGCTTTCGTGAGTTTTTGCCCGGGAACGCCTACTCTTCATATGATTAGCGTTAGTTGTCGCTGTCAGCCTTGACGATGTTTTTAGCGGCAGCTATCGCAGGAAAACTGTCGATGTCGGCTGTTAGCGCAGGCTTGTGAATAGGGCAATAAATCTATCGCCACTTTCGTGGCGGAAAAGTGCCGCTAAATCGGCGATGAGTCGTTGAGAATATGCCCCAAAGTGCTCTATTAGTGGTAGTGTGGGCGAGCAGCCTTAGGCCTAATACAGAGGAGTGTAATACATTTATTGTACAACATTGACCAATAATGAACACACCAATGTTAGAAAAATGTACTTTGTATTTTATTTTAAGACCATGATCTTCACAATAGGGTAAGTACGTTTTTAAATAAAAATACTTTTCACTTTGAAAAAATCGACACATAAACTTTTCAAATCAGTTCAATGTTATCCTATAGGTAAAACAATATCACAGTTAAACAGGTAAGTAAGTATTGCACTTAGAAATCCAGTCTTCAGGCCCAAAGGTCGACAAGGAACAAGGGTCAGGTGAGTACCAAAACTGCATCACCAGCGGCACAGGGGCGGCTGGGTGCTGAGGTCAAATTCGGAGTTCGGCCCAATGCTTTCCAACGGAGACTGGGAGTGTCTGGAGCCACACTGCTTGCAGGTAAGTGGATCGGTTACAGAGGCCAAGCTTTGGGGGTTAGAACCATCACAGGGAGGCCACAAAGCAGCACCAAACATACACTACCAGTGGAACGGAGGTGACCAGGCACAGAGTGCAATTTCAGTGTCGGGCAACCAATGCTTTGCAATGGAGATTCTTCTTTTGGCAGACAGGTTGCAGGTGTTGCCCTAGAGGTTTCAAGAGGGATACCAATGACAGCAGAGGTAATTAAAGATGTAGGGGGTCAGAGGGGCACTGTCGGTTCAGCTCACCAAGGCCCAGGGGCTTCGGGTGCAGGGGTGTCTTTCGACGTCAGAGTGTTCTTACCGGAGCCGGTTGCGGTCAGGGGGAGCCTCTGGATTTACACTGCATGCGCCACCGTGGAGATAAGGAGAGGTCAGCCAATGCTGGACTCGAGGTCACGATCATTGTAGAGACTTCACTGCACAGGTGAGCCACTCAGACTCGGGCCGTGGGCATCGGGTGCAGAGTGCGCAGGAGATACTGATCCACCTGGATCCAGGGTCCTTGGGGTTAGTTTCTTCTGGACAGGTCCACTGTCCATTGGCGATAGGAGTCTTTTTCTAAAGAAGCAGGCTTCCCAGGGTTTTTAGAGGTTGCTGGCTGCAAGACATGTCGCAGGTTCGCAGAAGCTGGAGACAGGCTGGTGGGGCTGGGGCAAAGGCAGTCAATGTCTTCAGTCTTCTCTGAAGGGATGTCTTCTTTCTTCTTAGGTCATCGCAGATCTAGATTCTAGGTCTGGGTGAGCCACCTAAATACTAAATCTAGAGGCATTTTAGGGGAGTAGCAGGTAGGGCCAATGGGCAACTCACCTGAGGCAACCACATCCTCTATTATTCCACCCTCCTGTGGGAGAGGGCAAAGACCTAGCCCTGATTGGAGGAGTCTCCCCATCTTCAAGATTGCAGGGACTGAAAGATGTGCTTCACCTCACCTCCCCCACCTTAGGAGTGGAGTCGGCAGAGGTGGGCACACCTCCTATTATCCTATTCTGCTGGTTTTCCCACCCAAAGTGAGGGTGTAAAGTGGGGGCCGTCATCTGCTGCTAGCAGCAGAGGCTGGGGGATCACATTACAAAGGCAGCAGGCCTTTGAAGCTTTCCTCTTCAAGCACTGGCCCATCCTGGGGGAGGAGGCGTGACAACTCTGCCCAGGATGTGCATTGTTTCTGGTCCCAGAGAGCAGAGGCTCTCTACCCAGGGGTCCAAAAACATTTCTGGTGGTGGCTGGCTGCCTACAGCCGGTCAGGGACCAAACCAGGGTTTGTAGGTTTTCAGGCGGCACCTCTAAGGTGCCCTCGGAGTACAAGGTACAATAAATCACACCCTGGCATCAGTGTGGATTTATTGAGAGGAGTAGTTTGGCACCAAACACTCCTGTGTTCAGTGAGGCCATCATAGTGCTGGGGAACTCGAGTTGTCGAGTTTCCAGCCCATGTACTGTCTATGGCTTCACTGTCACTTCGAATATTAAGGAATGGACCCTAATATTGTAGCGGCATATCTGCTCATGCAGATATGCCCTCACCTGTGGTATAGTGCACCCTGCCTAATGGCTGTGAGGCCTGCCAGAGGGGTGAATTACCTATACCTTCAGACAGTGCGGTCTGGCATGGCTCCCAGGCAGTGTGCCATGTCGACTTTGTCACTTTTTCCCTCACAGATGCATGCAAGCTGCAAGGGCATGACCTCAGTGAGGGGGTCCCAGGAGACCCGCTTCAGCTCCTAGGTCCTAGGTACCCAGGGTACCATTAACTAGGGACTTACAGGGGCAGAAGTACCAATCGTGGGCATGTTTTGAGGAAGAAGCACTGGCACAGGGGACCTGGGTGGCAGGGACTCTGTGCATTACAATTGAAACTACATCACAACCAGGCAAAAGTGAGGGCTAACCATGCAAAAGGAGACATTTTCTCACATGCCCCATATAATCGCTGGGGTACCGGAGGTAGGACTAGAAGTGTAGGGTCACCAGCAGGTCAGCACCCCCTTCCAACCAGCTTCACTTCTGAAAGGCTTCTCCCAAAGGAGCCAGACAACTGGGCAATTTAGTGCTCTCAAGAATCAGTGCCTTTATTCGGCTACAATAGACAACAAGGCAGAGAGGTCACTAGCAAATCTGCTGTCCCCTGCCAAGATTTTCCTTTTTTCATCAACTGCCTCGAAGCATGTTTGTAGGAAAGCCTCAAGCAGAGCCTCTGACAAGTGAATACCTTCTTCGTCAAAGAAATCAAAATGACCAAGGTGTAGTAGGCCGTGCCCGATGGTGTCTATGGATGCCATCCTCAGAATAGCCTCCACCGAATGGTTTAGATTTTTTACAGACTTGTTAATACTCTCAGGGTTAGCATCATTAGGCCATCGCCCCGAGGGATGACCTCAGACCGCAAAAACAGGGCGCCTGGGAGCAAATGGTGCAGTTTAGCAAACATCGATATGAGCCCTTCATGGACTTCCCGCCTCCCCATTGAGATTATGTTATTTCCCCCTACATAAATGAGTAGAATGTCCGGCTTGGAAAGCCAGCCAAGCTCAACAGCACTGGCAGGTGCAGTAACTTAAGGCCAGCCACACCCAACCAATGGTGCTCCGTTTCGGGCCTCATCTCCCAAATGGTGTCATGAAATCTCTGCTGCACTGTTGACTATTGAATCCCCGAACCAACACACCTTGTTGGTTTTCCCTGTAACAAAACGAACAGAGTCTGAAACTCACTGCCCTCCAAAGTAGTGGTGATGGGATAGGTAGGGGAAGACTCTACTCACTCAACCTATGCCAAATGAGGTCAGACATAGCGTTCAAACTAACTAAATTTCCATCTTCCAATAGCCTTAATCCCATCTGGTGATATTCCCGTTCCTGCTGCAGTTGATAGTTGTACCAATCCTAAAAGTGTGTGAAATAAAGCCTACTGTGGGCACCCCCACACTCCCAGGGCCTACTGGCAGATCCGTGTGTACTGTGCCTGAGCCATGGAGGCCCCATTTGCAAGCACCAGGAAACTGGGGTGTCCCTCCAGTGGTTTAACTCTCAGGTAATCTTTGGCCAGAGAAACCAGACAGCCATGGCAGAGTGGTGCCTCTCCTAGTCATACCCAGCATTAGTTTTGGATCTCCTGATGAACAGGCTCAGTGAATGCAGACCAAGTACTACGCCCTCTCGCTTAATCCCCGCTTATGTGTCAGCTTGTGACCTAGCTACTAATTCTGAAATTTGGAATGCTCTGAAGAAGACCAGGGAATAAACCAAACTGAAAAACATGACCTCAAAGGGAGCAGAATGTTCCTTGGTTAAGACACCTAAAACTGGTATAGTCTAGCTACATCAATCAGTCTCCTGCTGTCCTGACTGGTGGGCTGTAGCAGCTCTCACATGGCAGACCTGAATCAAAGATTTGAGAAGGCACAGGATGAGTGGGCACTGCGCTCTTTGGTTATTTATGGCTGAGACGAATGACATGTTGTCTTACCAAAAAATGATTCTACTGCTAGAGAGCTGAGACCTCCAAATTGTTAATGCCAAAATAATGGCAAAGAGCTCAAGGAATGTCAGGTTCTTCGTCAAACCTCTCTCAAACCAATCCTCTGGCCAGTGTCGCATAGACCACTTGTTTCCCTGGATGGTACCGAAGACATGCTCCCTGCCGCATCTGTGTACAGGTCTAGTTCAGCATTACTCAATGCCGCCCGTGCAGCAGCGGCCAACACAGGTAAGCGTGGTGGGGTGGGGCAGGGTGCGGCGGGGGGGTGAAGCCAACAGATGACGGAATAGGTATTATTTATTTATTTTATTATACCTATTCCGTCGTCTGTCGGCTTACCCCCGCCCCACCGCACTTACCTGTGCCGGCCGCTGCTGTGCCCGTGGCCACATCACAGAGCAGTTAAAATCTTGCAAGAACTCCACCCAGATATGCAGATCCTCTTTAACCTCTCTTGAGGGACGGGTGTGGTGATGCTCGACTTTCAAGCCTGACATGGCCCTGGCGATGTTCCTAGAAAAGTCTCGCCCCATGGGAATGATCCTGAGTGCAAAGCTAAGCTGCCCCTCAAACCTCTGTAACTGACAGAGATGGAGGGTCCCCTTGGTAGAACTCAGGCAATCCAATAAGGTTGTCACTGGGGTTGTCAAGGTGGAAGTTCAGGTCTCCGTTGAGTTTGTAGTCAATTGCGGTGATGGCATGGGGTGCGATGAGGTCGGTGATGGTGTCGGCGAAGAGGGCCCGTGGTCCGGGGGGTCTGTAGGCAAGGGTGCTGTGGAGTGTGGAGTTGGGGCTGGTCTGGACCTGGAAATGCAGGTGTTCGGCAGCGGGGAAGGTGTCGCTGGAGGTAGAGAGGCGGAGGGAGACCTTCTATCTGGATTCCAAAAATTGAGGATCTCGTTGGTGAAAGGATTGCAGTAAAGAAGGAGTTTGGCCCATCATACCGTGCACTGGTGCCAGTCCTTGGCATTCAAGGTACAAGAACTGTAATTTTGCCACTGCTTGCTGGTTCTAAAGATAGTCATTTAGTCTCTATTGATCACATCAAGTTACATCTAGTGGCTGGTTCTAAACATTAGGCCACGAGGAGTCCTTGGTAGTTTCCTAACTCCTCTCACTACCATACTACCTCTGGAGCTTGTGAGCACCATCAAAGCTGTTTCTCCCCAGCTCAGGGAGGGGTGGAGAATGAACTTCAGTTGCTTCCCATTGCTGCTACAAATCCCAGCCACACGACTGAAGTGAGTACTGTACTTACTACTACGTCTACAGAAGCTGATGTCGTTTCTGCTGATCCCCCTCTCATAGATTTTACTGGTTCCCTTACTGTACCTGTGGCTCCTGTTTTACAATGAGCTACTTCTGGTTATTATGTGGGACTGGATGATATTTCATCTGTTTCTTTTGATAGTTCTTCCGTTTTAGACAATCCGCCTACACAGGCCTGTGTTTTCTTTTCATGGCTGAAACACACTTATTTGGTCCCTCCTTGGACATATTTTTGGATAACACTTTCATTGGTTTTTCTATTCTTTTGGAATGGATTTGTTACTGTTTTCTTTTTGCTGATAAATGGTCATTACTTTCCAGAACACTTTGCCACAGAACTAGTTGACGAGGTGTTAACGCCTCATTCATCCTGACATTAGCTAAAAAGAGACTTATTCCTTGTGAACATTTCAGCTGTGCCAGTAACTGATGGAATTTTTTGGGATAAAGTACCTTCTGATATATTCGGACCAACGGCAATACTGCAAATACCTTATGTTTTCAGGGTTTCAATTGGTGATGGTACTGTACCTGAGTTACATTCTTATGATACGGATGTTGAAACTGTAAACTCCATGCTCACCAAGCTGGAATACTACATTGTTTTCAAATCAGAGGACCTGTATTTAAATCCTGCTAATTTTGGTGAAATATTCTGTTACCATCATTTTGGACATCACTATTTACATCGAGCTAGTGTTCAAAGCACACTTTTTAATTATACAGAAGGGGAACATCGTCCAACTCCTCCGTAATTGGGCTCCAAAACCTATTGAGATAAATTCACATATTTTTCTGGACACAAGGCATTAGACGCAAAATTGTTTTATCTTTAACTGGTTCCTACACCACCAAAGAAATATATGCTTACACAAACCAAGCTAATATGTACAGATTTCTTTGTCACACAATTAGCCGTGAAAGGCTATGATTATTGGGAGGATACTATTGACATGAAATCAATTTGGGTTATCAAATCTTAGCAAATTCAGGGGACAGATACCTTGTTTTGAGCTTGCTTATTTCCCACAAAAATGATTTTTCTGAATGATACAGACCAAAAGACTACTTGTTTAGGGCTGGCAAAAATTTAAAGACATGACTATACCAAACATTCCTCCCATTGCCTGATTTGACAATTGGCAACACTTAACGAAATACACTGAAGAATAACTCAATAGCATGATACAGAATGGAACATTTAACTCCACACTTTTAGGTCCCAATGGGTTATTGTGGCCAGTGGACACAAATGGTTGTTATGATCATTTTTTGAATTCCACACCGGGGTTTAGGGCAAGCAGATCTGACCCCCATTATTCCCATTCTAAAACACTCAGGTATTGTCACCACCTATTTGGTAGGGAACTGGTACCAACAATGGTTGGAACATTCCACACTTTCTGCAGTAAAACATCTTTCTCTCCTTTCGGAATACATATACCTATCTGACATTCTATTGGCTCCTAAGTCTCCATGTTCAAAAAGATTTATTTATTCAACATATAATAACATTTGAAAATTGTCACTAATGGGAGCAGCTGCACGTTTACCACAAATCGATCAAGATAATTTGGATAAAGTACTTCCTGTTGTTGATAATAGTATCAATAGGTTGTCTTCTCGCATTTGCAACTTGAATAACATTGATGATTGATGATGATGATGAATAACATTGTGTTATCTGTTACAGATATTATGGACAGCGACATGTCTTCTTTATACCATGGGCAAAGTCAGCTTAGATCTTTTGTGCAGTTTAGCTGGACACTTCAGGTCCTCATAAGTGGTCAAGTGCCATGGCGTTACCTTAATTTTAGACAGCTATTCTTTCCTTTCAATCTGACATGCAAACAATGGCTAATGGCCAAGAAAGATGCTACTTACACAATGTTACACATCAAAAAAGTTAGAACAAGTCCCATTCACAATAGCAGAAACACTGTCCGCAGTGTGGCTGATACATGGCATAATATCTTTGCCAATTTCACCATTCCAGTTCACAGCTTGCATGAAACATTTCCTGGTTTGTAGATATGAAGCCCTAGGGGGAGCTTTATTCATGAGTTGGGGTCACTCTCATTATCTTATCAATGTCTGCGGGCTGAGAAAGAGGTATTTCTTTACATGAAAGGAATGCAACCCTTATGTTGGTCACTCGCTTGTCTGTAAACATGTTACCATTCAAGGTGCATGCAATGCTTTGGTAGTGAATTTGGCCTGTTATCTAAAAGACATACCAGCTCCTGCAATTCTCCCTCTCACACCGTCCTTTCAAATGGAAGCTATTTAATGTTAACCGACCAAGACTATTGCCGCATGAAGGCCGGGATCCCATATTTTTTTATCAGTCTTCGATGCTACATTGTGGCCTTTTATCCCAACTTTGAAGGCATATTTCAACAAGCTAAGACAACTCAAAGCCTTAATGTTTCAAAAGGATGTGGCACTAATATTTGCCCGAGAAACTTTTGAACTGCAGGTTGCAAGCACATCCCGTGAAATACAGCCCTTGTTGAATATCAATCTTCCATTACATTTCAGCGAGCTAGTGCACCGAATATTTAAAGTGCCGGGATTGCACACTTTTTCAAGTAATTGGGACTTGCTTAGTCAGTAGCTTCCAGAAGATTTTCGGAGTTATACCAGCAATTATTCATTCATTATTTTCCAGTGTGTTTGGAGGCATACCCTTACTGTTATTCCTCATTTGCGGCATTTTGGTAATATTTTTGCTATTCCGCAATGGATCTTCCGTTTTGAAGCCCATTGGTACTTGAACTACCACCGGTCCAGCTGTGCTGTGAGCACATAATACGACTCTTTGGAGTCCCACTGTTCCAGAGAGAGAACACTGACTGGTCATTATCATTCCGACCCGCCTGGTTAACCTGCATACAGCCCGTGTTTCACTGCCTATAGTGCACCTTCAAATGGGCACTTGATGTCTGCTTGGCTCTGCAATTGCCTGTTCCTGTGGACATGAACCTGTTGATGAGTTTAAATACGACCCACTTTCGGAGTTGTCCCATGAACTTGAGGCTGCTTTACGACGCATGGTACAGGACACTCCCTCCGGGAGAGGTGGGTACTTCAGCACAAGGAATACCAAACTCTGGCTCAAATAACATAGATGCAGGTTGTAGGTCTACTTCCTCAACATCGGCTGATAACGAGGATCATGTCTGTTCCTTGGAGGTTTTAAATGGGGCAATTGCGGAATCATTGTCTGCAGAGATGGAATCCTTTCTGGATTAACAAAACATTGGTCTCGTGGAACAAATTTGGGTGCCTCCAGCTCACCTTATTTTGGCCACTTTTACAAAATTGTCTTGTCATATTTTTTTATTGTGATCATAATATTGTTTATATAACATTTTGCATTCAATGTGCTTAGCATGTGCTTGTGTTTTTCTTATTTTGTTAGTCGCTAAGTTACTTTCCGACCAAGGAGGGGGTGTAGTATTTCCCCTTCTAGGCCCACTTTGGTTCTCCCTCGGTTGTTCATATTAGTAGCTTAATGCTGCCTTTGGTCCACATAACTAATGATATGAAGTTCTTGAGAAAGGAAGGAGGGAAAGTATGAGGTCAGAGAAGAAAGAACCGGAAGTGGGGGGACGGTTCCTCTTAGGAACTAGGGCCCTCACACACCCATGTGGTTGTCATGCTTCATCATAGAGCTTGCTCCTCTTCGGGCTGGTGCTGAAATGCCCAACAGGCACCCTCAAGGGGGCTCTTTATCGGAGATCTTTTGTCGCAATGCTGTATGTGAAGTATGAGTAGAGGGCCCAAGGTGTAGATTGGTTAATTGTGGTGTATGTGCATGAAAGGAGTGATTTAAAATAGACTAAGCAATTCTCTGAATTGAATTGTAATTGGCGAGTATGCTTGTCTAGTTAAAAAAGGTGGTGGCTCCCATTAGAGACACTGAACTCTGTTGGCTGGAGAAGTTTAAAAGGTTGACATGTTTCTTGCAATCAAGAAGTTAATAATGATCAAAAGGGCAATTCATCGGGACCAGTGGATTCTGATCTACACAGAGTTTGGAACCGGAGGTGAAATGTATGGTAATCCAAACACTATATATCGTACGTAGGTGTACCTTATAAACGTTGCCAAAAAGACTGACCTAAAATGCTGAAAAAAACCATGAGTACAGCATAGCTGTATCACCTAGCCAGCTCAAACATATTATACTAGTAGTGTAGCATTCATCAATTGTACATACTGCCAACCATGATAGTGTCACACAATAAGTGATAAAATAGGATAAAATGGAACACGTGACAGGCAGGTGACACTCTTATGGATGGAGATAAGGTTTCATACACTGTGGTGGACAGAGGCCAGATCCCTTACCCAATATGGATAGTTTCCTTGCCTCCTTGAGTTAACGCTGAGACCATGCTAATTTTGCTTACTGGAATTACATAAAAAACAATGAGGTGGCCACAGGGGAATTCCTGGTATCGAGAAAGCTGACGAAAGTAACTATTTATGCTGTGACTCATGTATATAACCTGCACTGTGCCCAATGACACTTGCAATATATCATGGCAAAAAAATATTTTGCTTTTGAGGTGCTCTGATATAGTTCACTCAGTGATAATATTCAGCACTAACACGTGCAGAATGTCATACCTGTTTCAGTAGTTAGTGCAGCATATTTTCATCACTTTTGTGTTGGAAATTCAAGATTTTATTAAAGCCAAGTAAATTAATTACACCCTTCCTAAGAAAAAACTACAATTTCCACGATTTAATTGAAAATACAAACAAATAATCCTTATCTCTTAGCCCATTGTTCATCAGTAACCCGAGTCTATAAAAACAAACCTGTAAAGATAGCTGTTTGATTTCTCAGGTTGCATCACAGCATTCAGACAAAAACAACAGGTGAACAGAAACTGCTGGCAGCAACAGCTCTTCATGTCTGCAGCACCAATGTGAATTATCATATTGCAAGGTCACTTCTCCAGCCTGAAAAAAAATCCACAAATATGACTGGCCTAAGAACACCAAGAATATCTGCCTCCATGTTGGTTCCATGACAGAATATTGTGTAAAACAACTCACTAAAATAATATCAATGACAAAATATCACAGTAAAAATTTCAAATTTTAACAATATGGAACACGAAAATATCAAAAGGCAAAATATAATGTTCTATGCAACTATATACAAAATATCAATAATGCTGAAGCACACAATATTGACTACAATAATATTGTGAAAAATAAGAGAAAATGCTATAAATAAAAATAACAATGAATAAACAAACTACACAATAATATTAATAAAACATTAAAACAACAAACATAAAATTATTTACATATGTAAACCTTTATATTCACCATACAGCTGCTATTAAAAATAAACAAATTTTATAACAACAAATATTATTACACTAAAATTAGCGTACATATTAAAAATGATTAAAATAAATTTAACATAAAAATATATTAATAATACAACAATTCAACAAATGTACATATTTAAAAGTAAAACAGAAACACTAATTGGATTCCAAACATAAAGTTAATTACTGAAAAAACTCAAACTACACACATGAAACATAAAATCTATTGTAAAACAAACTAACCAATAAAAAAAATATACTTAAGAAATTGCTATAAAAATAGCACCAAACCTGACTACGTTTCACAAGAAAAAGTTAATAAAAAAATGACACTCCGCCAGACTGCACGAAGAAGAGCCAGAAGAAAGAGTTCAGGAAAAAAGCAAGACACATTCACAAGTAAGTTTATTAATCAAATGAACTATAATGTAGCATGACATAATTTTTAAACGTAAATTTAAAAATACGTTGCTAAACTCTCTTTTCTTACATATATATTAATCCTTAGATTCAAAAGAAGCACTTCAGCAAAAGGAAACACTTCACACTGAAAAATCCAACTCCAAACACATAAACCTGTATAAAGTCATTTTCAAAGTAAGTAAAATTAACAAAGTTATAAAAATACCACAACCCCTATATGTTAAACTTAAAACTAAAACTACACGACCCACCAAAACTAAACAAACCTGTATTTTTTACATGTAACTAAAACAAAACAGAAAAAAGCCCACCTGACTCAAATCTCTATGACGTCAAGCAGAAGCAGAAGAAAATGAAGTGCAAATAAAAAAGTGCATAATTAAATTTAAAATGTGAAACGTTTTAAGCATGTTAGCAAACAAAATAAACATTTTCAACACTCAGAACTTGAACAAAGGAGTAGACTACCTAGAAATGATAGCTGAATCACTATTACAAACCACGTACCTACCAATATACTCATAACTAAAATACAACAAAACCTAACACGACAATAACATAAATGATTTTAAATAAATATCAGAATAAGTATTTTTATAAACTAGACTATAACAAAAATATAGTGATAAAGTAGATAATAAGACTGATAAATAAAAATAATATATTTTAATATATAATAAAAAAATTATAGGACAACAAAAAAGATGCAATTCAAGGAAGTACAAAGCAGCTCAACAATTAAAACACATACATACAAAATACAGCTTTTCAGTTGTAGCAAAAGCAAAATACATTTACATAATAAAATATAACATTTGCCATCCATAACTAAATTAAAAAATCATGCTCACAGGTGTGTAGCTGAAGTTTTTGATCAATCTCCACCTCACAAAAATACAGTCCACAAAAAAGTCCAAGATCAATCAATCAATCAGTATTTGTATAGCTCTACAATCACCGGTGAGGGTATCCAGGCGCTAGTTTGCAGGCCTCAGTTGAAAACGCCAGGTCTTGAAGTTTTTTCCTGAATTCCATCAGTGAGGGTGATGACCGGAGGTGGAGGGGAAGGCCATTCCAGGACTTGGTGGTGAGGTAGGAGAAGGAACGGCCTCCACTGTGGCTTGGGTGGATGAACAGTGTCTGTGTGAGGGTGAGGGCAAGAGCGGCGGAGCGAAGGTCTCTGGATGGTTGGTGGAAGTTCAGGCGGTGGTTGATATATGCTGATCCTAGGTCAAGGAGGACTTTTAGGTGTATATTAGTATCTTGAATTGGCATCTTTTCTGGATGGGGAGCCAAAGTGTGGGGTGATGTGGATCCATTTGAGCAGGTTGAGGACGAGTCTGGCCACTGAGTTCTGTATCATCTGTAGTCTCCTCATGAGTTTGGTGGTGGTTCCTGTGAACAGTGCATTTCCGTAGTCCAGCCGGCTGTGACTTGGGCTTGAGTGACGGTTTCCTTGTGTAAATGAGGAGCCATTCGAAGATTCTTCGGAGCATGCGAAGAGTGTGGAAGCATGCGGAGGAGGCTGCATTTATCTGTCGCTTCATAGTGAGCTTGCTGCCCAGGATGATGCCGAGGTGTTGGTTGTGGTCTGACGATGTGGGAGTGGGCCCGAGTTCTGTGGGCCACCAGGTGTCATTACAAGGAGAGGTGTTGTTGCCAAAGATAAGCACTCTGGTCTTGTCAGTGTTGAACTTCAGACATTTGTTCCTCATCCAGTTGGCGACGTTCTTCATGCAGTTGTGGAAGCTGGTATTCTTGGTGGTGGGGTCTGCCGAGACACCTAGGATGAGCTGGGTGTTGTCGGCATGGGATATTATGTGAGGTCATGGGTTCTGACGATGTTGGCTAGAGGTGTCATGTAGGTATTGAAGAGGGTGGGTCTGAGGGATGAACCTTAAGGGACACCGTAGTTGGTGCTCCTGGGTTCTGAGGCGAAGGGAGGTAGGCAAATTCTCTGAGTGCAGGAATGCTGCGATCCATCTGAGGGTGTCTCCTTGAATTCCGATGTGGTGCAGTCTCTTGATGAGAGTTTGATGGGATATGGTGTTGATATGGTGTTGAAAGGTGTGTAGAGGTCGAGGAGGATCAGGGTCGCAGATTCTCCTCTGTCGAGAAGGGTGCGGATGTTGTCAGTGGCGGCAATCAAGGAGGTCTCGGTGCATTGATTGGCAAGGAAACCAGACTGGGAGGCATTGAGCAGGTTGTTTCTTTCCAAGTGTTCTGTGAGCTGCTGGTTGATAGCCTTCTTGATGACTTTGGCAGGGAAAGGGAGTAGCGAGATGGGGCAGTAGCTCTGGAGTTCGCTGGGGTCGGCGGAGGGTTTCTTGAGCAGAGGTCTGACTGCAGAATGTTTCCATGAGTCGTGAAAGATGGCTGTGGTGGTGGATGCGTTGAGGATGGCCATGAGTTGGCAGCTGATGTCCCTGCCTTTGAGCTTTAAGTTTAAGAGGTAGTGGGGAAAGGGTAGGTGCTCTTGAGTGGATGGAGTTCATGATGGCTGTGGTGTTCTGTGTGGTGAGCTGTTCCTATGCTGTGGTTGGCTGGTTGTGGGATACTTCAGTTGGAGTTAGGAGGATCTGGAGGTCAGTGGGTTGGGGCTCGAAATTCTTATAGATGGTGGATGTCTTGTTGTGGAAATGGTTCGCTAGAGCATCACAGAGTTCCTATGGGGGGGTGTTCTCAGTGGATGTGGGGGCAAGAGAACGCTCTGATGATGCTGAAGAGTACTTTGGTGTGGTTGGTGCTTGCTTCGATGCGGTGTGCTAGGGCATCTTTTTTCCACATCTTTGAGTGGTTGGTGGTATTTGTTGAGGGCTGACTTGAAGTTGGCTCAGTCTGTTGTGTCTCTGCTGGTGTGCCATCTTCTTTCCAGTTGTTTGCAGCTGCATTTCATTGTCCTGTGTATCAGCTGGCTCACTTGGTGGATCTGCGGGTCTTGGCTTAGTTGATGGGGGCAACTTGGTCGGCAGCATTGGTGGTGATGTCGGGGTGGAGGAGAGGTTGAGCCAGGTCTCTGTGATGAAGTTTACATGGAGGCAAGTATGGATATAGTGTACCAGACTTTGGTGAAGTGTTTGCAGAGTGATCGGGAGTTCAGCAAGAGGCATCGGAGTGGTTCCAGGGCAGTCAGTAAAGAGGGAGTGGCACGATTTTCTGCAAGGATGGACGGTTCTGAGCTGCAGGTGAAGAGACAGTGCTGGCAGGTGAATGGTCCTGCTGTTGAGCGAGGGGATATGAGGCAGCAGTTGTTGCAGCATCTGGGGTCCAGGGCTCGAAGTTCTGCAGAGGACTATCTGTGGGTGGCCAGAGGTCTAAGGTTCCTGGCACTGGGTGCCGTCCAAGCGCAGCTGGGCTTGTCATGGACGTGTCCGCGGTGCACCCACTGTGCACAGCCTCCATTAAGTAGGTCCTGTGAGGGGGAAGGGCACTGGGTGGCAGAAAGTGGGAGGCAGGAGTAAAGCCCGAAAAGGGCGGGAGACGGCACAAGAGAAGAAATGCACAAAACCATTCCCAAAAGTAAAGGCGGCACAAGAGCAAGTTATTATACAAGTACACAAAATACACTCAGGCAAACTAATATAGTTAAGCCCTCAGCTAAACTAATACAGGAATAAAGATTGGCTGGCTGATGCTGTGCTAGACAGGAACAGAGGGCTGTTCTAGTATGGCAGCAGCATTACTAATCGGTAATGGCGGCGAGCGGGGGAGAGTGAGGAGAGCACACAGTGGTGCAAGCTGTGCCAACACAGGACAGAGACAGATCTGATGACTGGAGTGCTCGGGAGCTGGCACAGGACCTGCTATAAAAAGTAAAAAATTAAAAAAAATTGAATGTTCATATTAAATCCACCAAAGCAATAGACAGATTTAAAAAACCATAACAAACCCAAAACGTTTAAAGCAAAAACCCTCCACAAAGTCTGAAAAATCATATGAAATTCAAAAATAATGTTGGTTTAAATTAAACCAAATCATTTTACTTTCTTCTAAATAAAAAGAATTAAAATAGCTTCAAATGTTCCACTCTGACTTTGTAACCTGTAAAAAAAGTAACATACCCACTCTCACAAAATATACATCCAGATACAGTGCTAAGAAAACATTAGAGCCTTATAACCAAAAAACAACACATAACTTTATTTAAAATAACATACTACTACTATCAACTTATAGTTAGGCCTACTTTATTACACTACGTAACAATGCAAAACAAACTATCACTAAACAATCTTGCCAAATAAAACTAATACCATAACACACATTAACTACACCTACCACATCCACCTTATTCCTAAAACCCCAAAACATATAAAAGGTCTTACCTTGCAGGTCGAACAACAACAAGTAACTGCGACTGACACACAAAAAATCTACCTCAACATTAATAGAGTACAAAATACAGTTAAAGGTAAAAAAATAGCAGCAAAATAAAAATAAAAACTAGACTATCTTCCTTCAGAAAAGAATACTAATAAAATCTCAAATGGGAAAGTTATGAATATTTCTGGTGTAAAAATCAGGTGCTTTAAGGTTGCAATGACAGGTTTACATAACACGTCTTATTACAATTCAACCAGACTCCTTCATCCTCCATGCAGGCGCTCAAAACTGTTCTATGTACAGCACATTGTGTTTACTATGCTGCTGCAATAAAAATGTTTTGAGCAGAACACTTTGCCTTTGCTTGGAAGCTAGATTGTGCTATAGCAAATACCTAAATAAAGACATATGCTTAACCCTTATTTGAAGACCACGCTGCACCATGGCCTCACTACTTTTTATAGATGGCACTTTAGTTTGCTACTTAGGGGCTGATTACAATGGCGGTCAGAAAGCATTGCGACCGAATCGGTTTTGGAGTGGTTTCCGACCGAATTGGATTCGGGGAGTCCGACCAACTGATTACGATGGTTCCGGATACCATTCGGTCGGACTCCCATTGACTTCAATGGGAGCCTGTGTTCCGACCAAATACACAGGCTCCCATTGAAGAAAGGGGTGTGTGGGGAAAATCGTGCACCCTGTGGCGGGCACCCCTTGGTGCCTGCCACACTGTGCATGGCCTGGAAGGGAGGTCCCTTGGGTACCCCCACGGGACCCATTCGGAAGGCTCCGGGTGAAGGGGGGCCTGCTACGGGCCTCCAAAGTCAGATTCTGATAGCCGATCCGTGTCGGACAAACCGATTCGGAAAGGCTGTACGAATCCAACATCGTGATCGCTCGGTCTGAATCATAGTCTGTAGACCTGTACGAGTCGGCTCCGAACGACACAGTTCCTCCAAATGCCAACCGGAACCGAGTCGGAAAGTTCGAATGCTTTCCGAACATCGTAATCGGTCATTTGGAAAGCTTTCTGAATCGGTAGGAAAGACAGGTTCAGAATCGGATTCGGCAAACCCGAATCCGATTCGGAGTCTTTCCGAACAACATGGTAATTGATCCCTAAGAATTAAATGAATGTTGTTTTCTTTGATGTTTTAGTTTTTTCATACAACCCCAGTACATGCTATTTAAATTGCCATAAATTTAAGGCAGAGACCCCAGCAGTTCACCATCCCTGGGAGTGCTAGCCATTCCCAATGGGGTCGCAAATTGCACCTGCCTCATCAATATTGAGGCAGCCAATTTGCGACCCCATTAGGAATCACAAACAGTGTCTGCGACACTGTTGTAAATTACATTTTGCGAGTCGCAAAAAGATGCAATTTAGGGTCGTACATCTGGTCCATAGTCTTTAGCAATCATTAATTTTTTATACTGGCATATTTTTTGGTCATTGATCGGTCGCTGTCAGTAAAGCAAGAAGGGGAACATACATAAACAGTTTGGTTTCTTTGTTAAACGATAGGTGAAACCATCTTCAGGACAATATGCTTAGGGCGTAGTTGGCCGACACCGCTTTTTAAGGGCATTATGTAGAATCCTATGCAGATAAAAAAGTGTCAAAACAGGTTGATTCGTAGGAATCATAACGAAGAAGAAAAAGTTGAAAATGACAATATGCATGGGTCAGTGTTGTCTCTAGCATCAAAATGACATAAATCAGAGAAATGCACATTTAGTGAATAAATCACACATAAGTAAACCAGGGTAGACAGCACAAGGTTCCTAGCAGTGGAGGCACAGAGTGTTCGAAAGGTTCATAAGTGGAAAAACATGAATATCTAAATTGTGAAAAAAAATGGAGTAACAGGTGCTCTGAAATTCCCCTTTCACCTGCTTAGGGGTTGAGGCACATATTGCTCAAAATAAATGCACTCACGGGCAAATTCTAAAACGTAATACATTTGTCAGTTTTGTCAGCTGGGAAATTTGCTTTCTGGATTTACAGGAATTCATTAGTATTTTCTTTCACTTCTGCTTGCCTGTTATTAAGTGCTCATGGGTGTAACAGCTCTTGGCAGAAATAGTATAAATCACATTTCGACTAGAAGGCAAGATATGATGTGTAAATATAACCTATTTATTTATTTATGCTTAATTTCATATAGTGCGACTTAGACCTCAATGTGTGGCTAAACGCTTACATACGAACACTGGGCCAGATGTAACAATGAACTGGTCACAAAAACTGGTAAAACTTTACCGACTACTAAAATGGGTTTAGCACACACATAAAATGCGTTTTCAGTCTTAAACTCTGATTAGGAACGTTTGCGACCATGAAAACCTTTAGTACATGTGCCCAAGTATTTATTTTTATAGCAGCTTGAATTTCTTCCCACATTTACATTTACAGTTATTGTATGAAAAGAATAATGCAAAATTTACAGATCACTTAAGTAGGAAACTCATAATGCAAGATGGATTGCCACACATTAAAGGCGACTTGGAAAGATTTGTATGAAAATCTGTGGACCGTCGGTGATAAGCATTGATGGAGCAGGGTAAATAAAATAATTTGTACCCCCCCTTGGAAAATATTAATGAGCTTTAATAAATTAACAATACTAATTGTTTGATGGAGCATGAAATAATCAACAAATGCACTTTTAGTAAACACTACATAAGGGTAACCCGCAATTTTGTGCAAAATCTAATTTATTTACAATTGTGAAGTTGATTAACCCTAATATTGTGATTTGCGTACTAATTAGAGTAAAATCGCATGATTTATGCTATGTAGTAGATTTGAATTGTGGCAAAGAATGCAGATGGTAAGTAAAATGGCTTTAAATGTCGCTTCTGCTAGGTAACACCTAACACGGGTCTTTAGAATGGCGGGTGGTAAACAGAAAGGCTTATTTTCTTTGTTTTAATTTTGGTTGTGTTTGTTCTTATGATAGTTTGTTCGGGCCTGTTAGGCCATGCTGCGAAAATGGCTGCCGAAACAGATGAGGTCACGTGAAAAGCCAAAGATGGCCTCTAGGCGGAAGAAATAGAGGAACTAAATCACGTGGGTGCGGCCTGTGCACGGAGTGAGAGATGTCAAGGTCGTACTAACCTACCATAAAGAGGGTGCCAAGAAAGACTCAGCACGTATTCGTGGGAATGGAAGAGAAAAGTACTGAGCAACAATGGACTAACTAAATTGTGACCATCGAGATTGCAACAAAATGAATGGACAAATTGGACTGCTTTTTACCCAGAGGTCATGAGACTCATTGTATATTTAACTGTCCCCAAAACCAGTTTGAACAAGGAGGACGATGAGGTGATCATCACCACCCCTCAAATGGACCAATTAGCGTGATTCTTGCCCCTAAGGATTGCAACTTTTTGTGTAGTAAGCTAGAAAGTAGGGTATAAGAGGCTCTGCTCTTATGTGGGAGGGGTTGCTCTTTTTGGGTGGCTCCTTTGGTTGCTCCTTTTGCTGCTGCTGTGGCCGCTGCTATTGATGCTACTGCTGCCGTTGGTGTTTCTTGCCATACCATTTTTCCTATTTTCCATTTTTCCACCTCAATATTACGAAAGGACTCTGTCATTTTTGGACTTCGAACTTGACTGGGGAAGGAACAAGACCGTTGCGGGAAATCTGTACGGGAGGTCCGATCGAGGAGGCATTTAGCGGGACAGTCAGTCAGTTTGGGAGTTCTATTCTGTGATCTGCGGTTTATCTTCTTTTTGGTGAACAATTCCTATCCGCATCCAAATGGGTAATGCATAATTTTCAATTCTTTATTAGATTTTTCATATAAATGTTATTAATGTATTAAAGTGATTAATAAACAAAGAATCTCACCCGTGCAATTGAGAAATTAGATAAAATTTCATTCTAACTTAAAATGAGTCTGTGGTTCTTTAGTTCATTAATAAGTTTAAAGGTTAACAGGTTTTAAGAGTGATTGAGCTGGTCTTAATCACCATCAACTTATTCTACTAGTTGGTCCATCGACCAAAGAGCGGAATACCTTGATGTTTAGAACTGACAGGATCAAAGTTGATGTATATAATGTCTGAGGTATTATTCTGTCAAATTTAACAAGGTATCCCGTTCCTCCAGCAACACATTTTCTCCTTGGTGTGTAATCCAGTGAACGAATGAATGTATGATATGCGGTGTCATGGGCCCCACCGACATATGGTTTAATAGACGTGAATGTTTTACTTGGATTTGTGTCCTAAGGAGAAATTTATGTTAGCCGCGCTGGATCAGATTTCTTGGTAGCAGAGTTATGGTTACTATAGATTAGTTTGGTGATTATTGATTATTGATTTATTGATTTTTCATGTCTAACACTTTGGGGCCGATTCCGATTCGGGCCGGAAAAAGCACCGACCGACTCGGATCCGGAAAAAATACCGACCGACACGTACCCGTGTCGCCCGACACGCCAAGTACGATGCAAGGCGCGAAAACTCCGACCGACACGTAACGAAACCAAGTCGACCGACCGAGCCGCACGGAAAACAGCAATCCGGCCGGAAAAACACGCGAATCCAACCGACCGACACGCACCCGGAACAAATCCGACCGAAACGTACACGCTAACTCCAAACCGCTAAGTACGATGCAAGGCGCGAAACCACGAGCGAGTCGGACGGAGGACAAGCCGGACGACCGACACGCATACAAAACCGAGCCGAAGCAACACAATACACCGCGACCGACGCGTACGCAGCATAGAAAACTGCACAAACACAGCGTGAACGAAACGGAGAACACCGTACGAGACCAATGCAGGGTCCGACTCGGTCACAAGAACGTTTCCAACACACACAAACAGCACAAAGGAAAAATCACCCAAAAAAAGGCCAAACAAGCAATTACCAAGCCAATAAATACTGGGGGGTGGGGACAGAGAACAAAGACACACCCACAACTCCACCTATATAAAGGACACAAATCACTACCATGAGCCTTTGCAAATGCCATTCCACTGCCAGCACCCAAGAGAAAGCAACCACACACCCACAGCTCATCCCTCACACAAGCCACACACCATCAGCACACCAACAAATACCTACCTCAGATACACCCAGCAAAACACACACTTACACACCCTCACCTGCACACCAACACACACATCACTCACCATCACCACCCATCACCATGCTCCCCAAGAAGAATCACAAGTTCCTAGATTGTGAATTGGAAGTCCTGGTAGACGAGATCCTCAGGGTAGAGCCACAGCTGTTTGGCACATTGGTCCAACAGACCCCCATGTCGCAGAAAACCAAGATGTGGGAGAGGATCATCAACAGGGTGAACGCACAATCACCATGTCTGCGCACAAAGACCGACATCCAGAACAGGTGGTATGACGTGCGCAGGAGGGTCCGGGAGCTGCTCAAGAAAGACTACCTCATCAGCCAATACACCGGCAGTGGCCCTCCTTCCAAGCCTGTATACCTCAGGCCCTGGGAGGAGAAGGTGCGGGCCATCCTTCCGCCAGTGAGCGTATATGGACTAGAGAACATCCCAGAGCCTGGTGAGTACACAACAAATGTACACAATTTTCTGACACAAAACACACACACATCACTGTCAAGGGGAGAGTCAAACCATGCACTCATAGCAATTACACAGCAACCAGAACAGAATCATCCCAAAATGTGTATGTCAGTCAGATAAACACAACACATGCCATCAAAAAAGTTACATCCAACCGTGCCATCACATGTACAAACACAACTACAACTACAGCTAGGCAGTGGCACAAATAGAACTAACAAACACATCCAGACATGTAGCCACCACAACAACACCAACACATAGTGAAGACCACTCAAAGGAAGGAATTCTGTGTATGCTGGCCAAGTCTGTGTAGCCAATAGCATCATGGGAGTCGCAGTCACACATATTGCCCCCCCACAACTGTCCCATCAACACCACCACTGAACCATGCGCACATCACAGGGAGTGGAGAAGGACTCACAAGATGGCTGACACTGGCTACTGCTGTGGGGAGCACAAGGCCCTGCTGGCAACTGTGCACCAACAAACAGCAGGACACCACTGACTGACATCCTGAGAGACAACTTCCACTCCCTGCAATGCAAGCACGTTCCATGGTGGGATGGCTGGCTGGGTGGGAAGGGGGACTTGCAGCACTGACTATAGTCACCAGCACCTCCCCTCACACCCCCCCAACACAAACTCCACAGTACCCACCTGGTAGAATGCAATGCCCTCCATCCTAACACAAGATCCCACTAAGCACCACCACCCTGGGTTATGTTGTGTGAAGCACAGGGACACTCTTGGGACTCTTAGCCAAACAACTGCCAGGACAACACTCCCAGCCATCCTGTCAGCACAGCCAGCCCACCCCACAGGGAAGCAGAGTCAGAAGGAAGGAAGCATGGGCATGCTGGGAAGGGGGTGGAGGCAATAGCATGATGGGAGTCGTAGTCACAGACATTGCTCAGCCTCACAACTGGCCCATCAACACCACCCTGAACCATGCTCACATCACAGGGAGTGGAGAAGGACTCACAAGATGGCTGACACTGGCTACTGCTGTGGGGAGCACAAGGCCCTGCTGCCAACTGTGCACCAACAAACAGCAGGACACCACTGACTGACATCCTGAGAGACAACTACCACTCCCTGCAATGCAAGCACGTTCCATGGTGGGATGGCTGGCTGGGTGGGAAGGGGGACTTGCAGCACTGACTATAGTCACCAGCACCTCCCCTCACACCCCCCAACACAAACTCCACAGTACCCACCTGGTAGAATGCAATGCCCTCCATCCTAACACAAGATCCCACTAAGCACCACCACCCTGGGTTATGTTGTGTGAAGCACAGGGACACTCTTGGGACTCTTAGCCAAACAACTGCCAGGACAACACTCCCAGCCATCCTGTCAGCACAGCCAGCCCACCCCACAGGGAAGCAGAGTCAAAAGGAAGGAAGCATGGGCATGCTGGGAAGGGGGGTGGAGGCAATAGCATGATGGGAGTCGTAGTCACAGACATTGCTCAGCCTCACAACTGGCCCATCAACACCACCCTGAACCATGCTCACATCACAGGGAGTGGAGAAGGACTCACAAGATGGCTGACACTGGCTACTGCTGTGGGGAGCACAAGGCCCTGCTGCAACTGTGCACCAACAAACAGCAGGACACCACTGACTGACATCCTGAGAGACAACTTCCACTCCCTGCAATGCAAGCACGTTCCATGGTGGGATAACTGACTGGCTGTGTGGGTGGGAAGGAGGTCCGGCTGTCAACCAAACACAAGCAATGCAGACCATGTTCACACCCCAGAAAATACATAGAAATGCCCAAATAATGCAGGACAATGTGCCACACCAATATCAACCCCTGACTGTGACGACTTAGGACAATGCAATGTACAGGCCCGCACCCAGAGGCACAGTCACAACTGTCATGTGTGTCAACCATTGATGCCTGCAGAAACATGACATACATTGTTTGTGTCTCCCAAAAACAGGTGATGATGGGGACACAGCAGCAGACGCTGAGGAGTCCCAGTCCCAGGCTCAAGAGGATGCCGAGCTCACTGGCGTCGTACAGCATCTGTCCTCCTCGGACGATGAAGAACAACCTGGCACATCCGGTGCAAGTCAACATGCAGCACCAGCAGGACCACCAGCTGCAGCACCAGCAGGACCACCAGCTGCACCCCCTGCACCCACCCCTACAACGACTGTCACCACAAATACCATCCCTGCCGACATGGACAGAATAAGGAGCAACACCAGCACAGTGACCCTGGACCAACCTGGGGCCATGGACACCACCACCACCACCAACCGCCAAGGTGGACCAGGGTTATCTGTGCGTGCCACTGCACACACTGCACATGTCAGCAGGGGT
This sequence comes from Calotriton arnoldi, assembly GCA_963921515.1. Lineage (NCBI taxonomy): Eukaryota > Metazoa > Chordata > Amphibia > Caudata > Salamandridae > Calotriton > Calotriton arnoldi. The sequence continues at coordinate 38,284 of CAWUFW010021429.1, read as the reverse complement.
GGTGGGAGGGGTGGGAGACAGAGGTCGCTGCTTGCAGACGTTGCTGGTGTGCATGACGACCCACAACTGGTACGCATAGCTGATGCGTACCAGTCCAGCACCGGAGAGCTCAGCCAGGTAGTGGGGCTCCTCAGAGACATTAAACAGCAGCAGGCTGCCCATCATGCCCGCTTGGACTCCCACATGTCCCACGTGGAGTCACACATGTCCCGTGTGGACTCACACATGTCCCGCGTGGAGTCCAAGTGGGATGCACTGCATGAGATGACGGCGGTGCACAGGGACATTTTACAATGCCTCCGCCAGATGAACAGCAACCAGTCCACACCTCCCTGTGTGCCAACAACATCTGGTGCCGAACAAACTGTAACTGCCACAGGGAGGGAGGAGGACTCTGGCGGAGAGTCCCCTGCACCGCAGCAGCCTGCACTTGAGGGGCCCCCCCAAGAAGAGGGGTCGTCCGAGGAGGGAAAAGTGAGAGGCCGATGGCCAAGCGCAACTCCCAGGAAGCCTGAACCAGTTCTGGATGTTCGCCTTTGTGCACAGACTGTTCACCCTGTTGACGGCAACACTACTCCCACACATTGCATGGGGAGTACAAGTTTGACCAATGTGTCAGACAACTGTGGCCCCGATACTGGGGATCCTGTCTACCCGGACTTTCAATTCACCTAGGAACTTGGGATTGCAAGATTCATGTACAGCACAACCCATCCTATGCACTATTAACACAAATGCATCACAATAAACACACAAATACACCATACTTGCCTCTGTCGTGATTCCAACGTGGGTGCTGTTATGGGGATGATGAACTGCAAAATTACACTGTGTATGCGAACTGCAACAGCAAGGACAACACAGGCATGTGAGTACAGGCAACGTGACACACATGAGGGAGACACACCACCAGGGCTACACGACACATACACACCTAGGCCATCTGACTCATTGCCTACACTGATGTTGCCAGGGAAGACGGTGCAATGCACAGACACCACACCCATTCCCAGTTGTAGTCAAGTAGCCCACTGGTGCAGTAAGCAAATGGCAGTCAAATGTGTGACCACAGACAACGCACATCACAAAGTGAAGCACAGGTTTATTACACAGTTGCGACATGCCGTAACCACTACAGATGCAAGGTAACCCCACCTGGTAGCGGGCACACAGTCAACAACTGTAGACGGAAGGAAGTCCATGGGTGTAGCGCACATCACCTGTAGGGACACAACAGCTACCAGCCTGGATGTGCAATCACGTCGTCGGTGGACACAGTTGACCAAACGAATCTGAAAGTACCCTGTGAAGGACAGAAATGACACACAGTCAAAAGCAATGGAGTACAGGACAGAACAGCAAAACTCATGCACAATACATGTTACAAGATACCCACCCAGAACCAAGTTAGCATGTCAACACTGTTGGGGAGTACAGCCCACCTGTCACCACACATCGCAACACACATCCAGTCAAGTAGCCCATGGACACACTCCAACAGCACCAGAGCACCACCCACACATCATGCCAACTCACATCATTGACATGACACCTCAGGATACTCACATTCAGCTAAAGAAGTTGGTGATGAGCTGTGTGCGGACATCACCATCACCATCATCATCATCATCATCGTCACTGGCATCGTGGTCCAGGCCAGGATCCTCCACAGGTGGCGGATGTTGGTCATTGTCATCCTGGATGAGAGGCAACTCCTTCCGCACTGCCAGGTTGTGGAGCATGCAGCAGACGATGATAACCTTGCACACTTTCGCAGGGGCATATGGGAGGGACCCTCCGGTCTTGTCCAGGCAGCGGAAGCGGCTCTTCAGGAGACCAAAGGTCCGCTCAATCACTCTCCTGGTCCGACCATGTGCCTCATTGTAGCGCATCTGGGCAGGTGTCACAGGGTTCCTGAGGGGTGTCAGCAACCACGGCATGTTGGGGTATCCCGAGTCACCTACGGACAGACAAGTGCACATTAGCTGACTTGGAAAAGTGGGCGGAATACTACAGATCAGATCACACACAATGGCACAAAGTCAGTACACACCGACAAGCCAGGCACGCTGGTTCTGCATCTGTGCCATCATCCTGGGGATGCGACTACTCCTCATCACAAAGGCATCGTGTGCTGAACCAGGGAAACGGGCACACACGTGTGTGATGGTCATGTCTGCAAGACACACCACCAGTGCATTGACCGAGTGGTAGTGCTTGCGGTTCCTGTAGGCCTGCTCCTGGGCCTGTGGTGGTACCAAAGCCACATGTGTCCCATCAATGGAGCCAATTACATGCGGCATCCTCCCCAGGGCATAAAAGTCACTCTTCACGTCAGTGAGTCGTCGCAGTCTAGGGAAATAGATGTACCGGTTCAGGAAGAGCAACATTGCCGCCAAAACATCGCGGAGCACACGGCTGAACATGGTCTGTGACATCCCACCAGCAGTCGCCACAGTATGTTGGAAGGTACCGGTGGCAAAGAAGTGTAGGGCTGCCATCACCTTCACCTTGGGGGTCAGCGCTGTAGGATACGGCCGGCCAGGCTGCAAATGTGGGGACAACTGCACTGCCAAATCCTCAATCAGCTGCCTGGTGAAGCGGTACCGTCGGATGCTGTCCCGTTCCACCATCGTTGCCAGGTCTGGGAATGGCCGATGGACAGCAGGAGCCCTGCAGTGCAGAGGAGAAGTAAGCAAGATTGTCAGTCACCCCACATATGCGGCATTGAACACACTCAAGATCCCAACATACATCATTATGAGGGACAACTACATGAAGTGTGCAGTACCGGAAGGACATGTATGGTACGTACATGGCCAACATCTGTCAACACGGTCCTACAGGTGGCATCAATTTGTCCCAGGTTGGCCCATTGGATATCATGATGCCGTGTCACAGTTCCCATCTCCTGCTGCCGTGTCACAATCACCCCCACAGTGACATGTGAGGACAGATGTGCCCCAGGCACCACAGCTCAACGACAGGTACATTCCCAGGGACCCTGTAATGCCACATGGACACTGGCATCACATGGAGTATCATGTGTACACCACAGCAAAACAAACATGACCCCCACAGGTAGTGGCCCCACTTGCCACGGCAGGACAGACATGGATGTCTGTGACACACACGCACAACATCAGAGTCCATGCACACACAACGTGGATGTGGAGACTGTCTCCCATTGTGCACATGAAATCAGAGACATTGTAAACACTACATGCACAAAGACTGTGGAGGTCCATCACTATTGTGCCACTGGGACACCCTGGCTCAAACATACCGTCCCACATGGGACTCACGGGGTATGTGACATGACATACACAAACACCACTGTGAAATGTGACCATGGCACATGCACAGATATGAACAGTTGCACATCACAGTGGTCACGTACACGTAACACCCAGGATCCTGTCCCCATGAACACGTGCACAGCCTGGGGGTGGCTGCCCACAGGTGACACCCACAGGACAACATGTACACCAACATACACACAATAGGAAATGCAGCCTTACATGCCTTATGATAAGGTTTGGACAGGCTGTCGTGATGTAGGTGTGCCCCTCACTCCCTGGGAGCTATCTGTGGCTGGCATATGTCCATCTGAGACAGGCATGCTGACATATGCCAGTCACATGTACAGTGATGCGTTGTACTGCAATGGACCGATCGGTGCCTCCGGCCGGCCCATTGCATTCAATGTGTGCGGGTACGCGTTGTACCCCTGTGCGCGTTGAACTGCAATGGACCGATCGGTGCCTCCGGCCGGCCCATTGCTTTCAATGTGTGCGGGTACGCGTTGTACCCCTGTGCGCGTTGAACTGCAATGGACCGATCTGTGCCTCCGGCCGGCCCATTGCTTTCAATGTGTGCGGGTACGCGTTGTACCCCTGTGCGCGTTGAACTGCAATGGACCGATCGGTGCCTCCGGCCGGCCCATTGCTTTCAATGTGTGCGGGTACGCGTTGTACCCCTGTGCGCGTTGAACTGCAATGGACCGATCGGTGCCTCCGGCCGGCCCATTGCTTTCAATGTGTGCGGTACGCGTTGTACCCCTGTGCGCGTTGAACTGCAATGGACCGATCGGTGCCTCCGGCCGGCCCATTGCTTTCAATGTGTGCGGGTACGCGTTGTACCCCTGTGCGCGTTGAACTGCAATGGACCGATCTGTGCCTCCGGCCGGCCCATTGCTTTCAATGTGTGCGGGTACGCGTTGTACCCCTGTGCGCGTTGAACTGCAATGGACCGATCGGTGCCTCCGGCCGGCCCATTGCTTTCAATGTGTGCGGGTACGCGTTGTACCCCTGTGCGCGTTGAACTGCAATGGACCGATCGGTGCCTCCGGCCGGCCCATTGCTTTCAATGTGTGCGGGTACGCGTTGTACCCCTGTGCGCGTTGAACTGCAATGGACCGATCGGTGCCTCCGGCCGGCCCATTGCTTTCAATGTGTGCGGGTACGCGTTGTACCCCTGTGCGCGTTGAACTGCAATGGACCGATCGGTGCCTCCGGCCGGCCCATTGCTTTCAATGTGTGCGGGTACGCGTTGTACCCCTGTGCGCGTTGAACTGCAATGGACCGATCGGTGCCTCCGGCCGGCCCATTGCTTTCAATGTGTGCGGGTACGCGTTGTACCCCTGTGCGCGTTGAACTGCAATGGACCGATCGGTGCCTCCGGCCGGCCCATTGCTTTCAATGTGTGCGGGTACGCGTTGTACCCCTGTGCGCGTTGTACTGCAATGGACCGATCGGTGCGCACCCATTGACAATGGGCTTGCCTGGCAACGGACGCGTTTTCGAATTCCGAACGAGTCGGTTGCTGGAAAATCAGTTGGTCACCCACAACAATGTTGCAAAAAGGGCCATCTTCCGGAACCATTTTCCTTCCTGAACAACACTTCTCCCAGTTTCCTGTACTCCGGCGCATCCGCCGTTGTCGTCCTGGACTACTGACCTGGCACGCCTAATTCTATATTCCCCCCTGTGCTACTTAGCACTTGGTTAATCTCGTCGCCACAGACTGCATCGACTTTTCTGAAGGTCAATAGTCCTCTTTGGCTTATCCGCCGCCCGGCGATATCCGATCTTCCTTTCCTTACATTTGGCAGTAGTCCACCTACCGTGGTTCGCACTGCTCCTCATTGCCGTTTTGGATTCTTGAACGGTCACTTGAATCCACCTTGTTGGCACCGCCTTTCAGCCCTGAAGAGTCACGGGTTACTACCCTTTGTGACAAAACACGTGTCGGCTGGTTGCTTTTGTTTTGGCTGGTTGCTTATGCTCTGTTACTATATTAAACACCTATGATTATCATTCTGGTGTAGACCCTCTACATTTCTGCAGTATGAGACATTTCTCCTGATATTATATCCTCGTTACGTGTGCCCGGGACTGTACCTACTTCATTTGTGTGGATTTCTATCCATACCATCACGGGGTTTTAGGGCATATCCCTGACCTGGTTTGCACCGTTCACACTCCTAGTATAACATAAACTCAGCGTGAATTAGCTTGAGCGCCATTATTCCTGTCAATACTAAAAACCCCACACTGATACAATGTTGCAAAATCATGTATGTCATGAAGTTGAAGATTTGAAGGATGCTGTGGGCGTGTTTTGGTGCTGCTATTCCATGGATTGGCCAGATTCAGAAGATGCAAACGACTTGGACCTATCACTTTGGACACAAGGGACAGTATCTGCCTCTCCAGCACATATATATTGCTGGCTGGTCCCCTGAGAGCCCACTTGCCTGCACTACATGCTCCAAGACGACATCTGCCACTGCACTGCTGCTGTCTCTGCCCCTCTGGACCCTGCAATGGCACGTACTGTGGAGAGAGCCCCAGCCTTCAGCCTTGAAGAGAACCAGGCCCTGCTGGACAGCCTACTTCCACAGTACAGCAAGCTGTATGGGACACCAGGAGAGCAGGTGAGTGTCCTGTGCACTGCCTTTCTGAATGTGCATTTTGTCTGACTAGCAAGGCTGAGAGTCTGCACGCCACTGGCTAGCAGGCTCACTGAGTAGTTGTCACCCCCATAGTGTGTAGTGACTTGCACTGGACAGGTATGGTGCAGTGACAGTGCTTCTGAACAGGGTTTTACTCCCCATGCAATGATACCATGTAGTGACTTCTGGAAAACTGTCCATGGGCAGCCGTGCACTGCCTGTGTACACCATGTGCCCCTGTGATTGCGACATGTAGATGCAACTGTGTCATGCACGGATATGTTGCATGTGTAGTAATGGCCTTATCACTTTGTCATCCTGACAGGCTTCTGCCCATCGGAAGCAGGAGATCTGGAAGGACATCGTCCGGGCTGTCTGGTCCGTGGGGGTCTACAAGCGCCGGATCCGCAACTGCCAAAAGAGGTGGCAGGACCTTCGGGGCTGGACCCGGAGGATTGCACGGGTCCAGCTGAAGCTGTCGCCTCCTCGCAGGAGGGGCGGAACACGGACCCTGACCCCCCACATGCTCAGGATCCTGGCGGTGGTCTTTCCAGACCTGGATGGGCAGCTGAAGGCCAGAGAGCAGCAAGGAGGGGGTGAGTCAAAGACTGCACTGTGAACTCTGTCTAACATGCTATGTGCCCTCCTCGGGCCTGGTTAAACTGCCACAGTACAGCAGTCATGTTGTCCAGGAGCCATGTCCCTCTATTGTGCACTGCCCACTCCTCATCTGATACCCAGGTGTGGCCCTTACATGCAGGGAATACTGTCACTTAGGACTGTGTCCTTGCAGTTTGCTTGACTCAAGGTGGGAGACAGCATCTGTTTCCCTGACTCTGTGGTGGGCATCATGGGTGGGTCCATTGCTTACACAATGCCTGTATTCTGACATGTATTCAGCGTGTTACTTTGATCTGTGGTCCAATTGCTGAGCTGATCCACCACATGTGGCTGGGGTATCTGGCACACACCCATGCTGCGGGTGGGAACAATGTTTGGGCCCCAGGAGTATGTATATGACGTGTGTCACACATACTTAGCCAGCTGCCTACAGTCCAGGGCTCATCCCTCATTCATGTGGGGCTGGACAGTCATGCCTACTCCAGGCCATACAATACACTCTGTACTCCCACTCCCGTGTATCAGCTGACACATTGTGCGCAGTGATTTGACCCCTCAGGTATCTGCCTCTGTGTCAGTGTGCTGTGGATTAGTCGCCAGGACTGCTGTGGAGTTTCTTGGTAGGGGCTCAGCATGCCACTGGAGATGTGACCATAGGAGACGATACTTGTGTGTCACATAGGTGTCTGATCAGCTGCCCATGCAGACTGGGGCATGTGAATGTGAAGTTCAGGCAGCTGTTCCCCATTCACAGCAGAGTGTGAGGGGCTCAGGTTCAGAGGGTAGTGTCACAGGTCTCCCATATGTCCAATAGGTATGACCTGGACAGATGAGGGTTGAGAGGATGTGTTGTGGGGGGATGTACATGTGCACTTGTGCAGCTCCAGGACTTGCATTCCCCATGACCTACTATTGTGACACAGTGCAGAGTGTTGTTGTCTGGCTGCCAAGTCATACATCACTGAGACAGTGATGTATGACTTTGCAGTCATGCCTCCGCCATGGCATGTGTCTACTGATTGGTGAGCCTGCAGGGGAGTGACATGTGCTACATGCACACCATAGTGGCGCTGGCTATCAGGACATGGGTGCATCATGGTGTCTGTCGCTGGTATGCATCACATGCATTTCCTATTTGACTCTGGGCATCCCTTTCATCCGGAAACCTGTACTGACTCAGTGGCAAGAGCTGTGATGTGTGCATGTCCACATGCCACACCGTGTCCTCTGCACTGTCCAACTACTGTGTACTTGGTGCATGTGTCCACACTGGGGTGTTGCAATCCAACAGACACCAGACAGATGGGTGCAAGGCCATGTGGGATGTGAGTGCCATGCTTGGCATCAGACTGACAATTGGCTTCTCCTGTTCAGTTAGGGCACTTTTAGCAATGTACAACTAATGATGCCAGGGCTTGCTCTGTGATGTGCTGTGCTCACAGTGGTGTGTGCGTTTTGTGCAGGTGACTGATGTCTGTCTGTTTCCCCATTGTTTGCAGATACATCCACGGCCACGGAAGGGGACAGCTCCACGGACCAGGAGGAGCCAGAGAGCCAGACTGGGTCAGCAGCCGAGGAGTGGTCGGAGGGACCCAGTGGCACGGAGGGCGAGGGGAGCCACACCGAGGAGTCCTCAGCAGCATCCACCTCAGCTGAGGACCAGAGCAACTCGGAGGATGACTCCCTTGTGGAGGCGGGTGTCAGCAGCCACCACACCCCAGCTAGTGTTGCTGTCCCCGCCACCACCAGCACCACCACCGCCCTCCCATCGGCTCCCATTCCCCAGGTCCGTGGAGGCTCCCATGTCCGGGAGCGTGTCTCCTTTGGGCCAGGCACCGCAGCCCCTGCCCCTGTGTCCCCTGCTGCCCTGAGTGAGGAGTCTGTGTACCTCCTTCGCCAGCTCCATGTAGGCCAGACAGCCATGCTGAGTGTCCTCCATGCGCACACCGCGCTGTTGACTCAGCTGGTGTCGTTCATGGAGGGCATCTCATCGGGCATGTCTGACCTACAGAGGGGCAATAGGTCCATGGACTCCTCCCTGACGGCAGCAGTGTCCCTCCTCAAACGGTCCCTCACCCCTCCTGCCTCTGCTCCATCCACACTCCCCAGCACCTTACCCATCCCAAGCACACACACACCGGCACAGGCACACACCAGCACACACACATCCAGCACACTTACACACACGCCAATGACAAAACGCACACGCACGCACATTCAGGGGACTGAAGCCAGACTCACAGGGGATGGGGCCCTGGAACACACACACGCATCCACATGCACTGCGCAGTCCTCAGTTCCCTCTCCCTCCAAAGCACCCTCCCTTGCCTCACCTGCAACCCCAAAGTCACAGCAGCTCTTCCTCTGTGACCTCGGCCTCTTCCCCACCGATGAAGCTGCTCCAGCATCCCGGGGGAAGAGGAAGCCCACCCACACAGAGCAGAGTGCCCCTCGCCCCCGGACACCCTCCCCCAGGCGCAGACGGACTGAGGCCCCCACCCGCAAGTCCCCACGGAGTCCTAAGAGCAAGACCCCGCCACCGCCCTGCAGCTCAAGCACCAGGTCTCCTTCCTCCATCCCTCAGGCCCCCACTCCACAGGTGCCCCCACCACACCCTGCCCCAGGTTCCCCCACCCACAGATATACCATCCCCAAGATGCTCCGGCCTTCTCCCCCTGCCACTTGCTCTCCCAGCACCACACCCCCGCTGCGCTTGTCTGTGCCACTGATGTGGTGAGGGTGTCCTCCCCCTCTGTCCAACCCACCTTGCCTGTTCCCCATTCTCCTCCCCTGGAGGTAGGCACTGCAGTGGAGTCCACTACCGCCCTGTCTGACTTGGGCACTGCAGTGGCGGACCTGTCCACTGCATCTGCAGGGTCCACTGCAGTTGTGCCGGCACCCACGACATCTGAGTCATGCCCCCCAGTTGTGCCGGCACACACCATGTCAGACACCTCCACTGCAGTTGTCAGTGGCTCTCCAGCACCCACCACCCCTTCCCTGACTCCCCTGGTGAGCCCTGATCCTGTCCCTGCGGTGCCTGGCCTGCCCCCCGGTTGCCCCTCCTAGTGGATTGTCCCTGGTTTTGTGCAGGCATGCGTAGGGTGACATCTGCCAGTGTCACCCTGTTTGAACTTTGACAATGGACTGGCCATTGGCCTTTGCTCTTTTTTTCTGGACGTCGTTTTCATTCAACACATATGCTGAATAAAGCAACTTTCTTTTCTCTAGTGCTCATGCTTCAGATGTACATGTTGTTGGTGCTGCTAACCATGCCCTTGCTGCAGTGATGGTGATATCTGGTCTCATGATTATGAAGTGTTACTGTGCAGGAACCCATGTGGTCCAGGGGAATGTGTCCTATCATGTGGTGTATCCATGTCATCCATAGCAGCATCTGAGGGTGTCATGTGTTCAGTATTTGGCAATGGGATTTCCTACTTACATTAGCAATTTCATATCTGTGGCTTCCACCCCTGCACATCTGTTGTGCCTTCCATTGTTGGATTTGTCTACTTCCCTGACCGTGTTGCCATCTCCACTGGACATGCAGGTTTGGGCATCAATGGGGAAGGACTCATCCGTGTAGTCAGTGCAACATTGCTATACAAGTGTGTTGGATCTGTGCTGATGATTCCGTTGGCACATCCATGACCAGGCTGATGTGACGGGAGCCCTCATTTGGTGCTAATTGTTGATTGTGTGACCAAGTGCTCAGCTGACATGATGGGGCCCTACTGAGGCAACATATGGCACAGCTTTCCTCACACAGGAGTGGAGTCCCCTCATGGCAGTGTGTACACGTGTGACATTGCCTGCGCCCAAGGTGTGTGTTGTATGTGCATGTCTGTGTGTTCACTTCCATTTATCTGCGCATGCTGTGATCCCTAGTGTTGTACCTGTTTGTGATGCTTGCTGACTTGAGCTATGTTCCCCCAAAGTCTTCTCCCTGTGTTCTCTGTGATGTGGGTGCATGGCACATTACTGGTCATCAGGGTGTCACCCATAGGTGTGTTTGCTGTCAGGGCTGAGTTTGTGTGCAGACGCAGATGGGTCACAGTCAGGTTTCCCCTTGGCACTTGTTGTTTGCCCCTGTCATGTGATTTTCAGTTCGTGTTATCTTTAAGTTATTGTGACACGTTGTGTGTGTGACTGCTGGCACTCCTCAGGGTCCGGGCTGCGATGTTGGTTGTTGTCTATGTGTGTTCTTTGTGGGTGACCTTGGCTTGTTCATTGGTGTGTGACTGTGGCTGGGATCCCATTGGTTGGTGTGGTATCGCCGTCATGTCCATGTACAGCGTAGTGTGCAGTGTGTCAGACATTCAGGAGTCTTGTTGAGTGGCCATGTGTGATGTGTTTCTGCACCTTGGTTCCCACCCACCACCCTGGAATAGTCATGGGTGCATGTGCAATGTCACCAGTGCATGTGTACTTCACTGCTGCACATTGTTGGAGGTCGAGGGGTGTGGTGTTGAGTGTGTGCAGATGGGAGTTGTTGCCCAGCTGGACCCCTGCCTCCATGTTGGCCTTGGCTTACTGGCCATGCTGATTGATTTGTGCTTGTGTCGGTGTGATGGTAGTTTGTTGCTCAGGACACATGACTGTGGTTCACAGTGTGAACCACATTCAGCTTTGTCATCAGAGTGGGAATTTTATGCAGCCAAGGGTCACCACATTGTGGGGGCCCTGGGGGTGGTGCTGTGGTGTGTCTGTGTCTTGCTGTGTCAGTTGTTGTTCCTACGTTCCTGTGTGACATGTGTGTTTTGTGCTCCCTCTCATCTGACAATGCCTGCTTGCCCACATAGGGGATTTGGATCCATGAGTTACCTTAGTGTGGCAGTGTATGCACATCTGTATGATTGGTATTCAGCTCTCCTCATGTGTTGTGTGGTTACCTGGGGACACTGGCACCCCCCCTCACCTGCTGTGTATGATGTCAGTGTTGGTCTGCCTGTTTGTGTTTGTGCATCTGCACCACTGCATTGGCATATCTTGGGTGTGCCATTGGCTGTATGTTGTTTGGTGTGTTTCCCCTGCTGTCCCTGGGACTCCTAGGTCATCGGTCAGCACAGTGATCATGGTTTGTGTGTCCCATTGCTGCCATGGTATGGTATCTGTTCACCTCACATCTGCTGTCTCCACAGGATATCTGCATTTGTGTGCCCATTGGTGCAAATATGTGGTTCTGCATTCTGATGGTCACTTCTGTCATTGTGTCATTGATGAATGTTGACGGTGTCAGCCCCCATGGGTGTTGTTTGTCTGCACATGGCCAAAGGAATGTCTCATTTGCACTGCAGTATTTGGCTCACCCAATTTATGTTGCAATGGGACACATACACTACTTTGCCACAGATGAGTTTTTGGTTCTGTGACCAGGAATGATCCATGCAGTTTGGCAGTTGCAGCTCTTTCTTTGTCAACACTTACCTTTTGGTCACTGTGATGATGGGGGTGTAGACCCCATTGCCACAATGGTCAAAATGTGCTTCAGCTATGGACCCCACACTTCCCTTTTGGTCACTGTGATGATGGGGGTTTAGACCCCATTGCCACAATGGTCAAAATGTGCTTCAGCTATGGACCCCACACTTCCCTTTTGGTCACTGTGATGATGGGGGTTTAGACCCCATTGCCACAATGGTCAAAATGGGCTTCAGCTATGGACCCCACACTTGCCTTTTGGTCACTGTGATGATGGGGGTTTAGACCCCATTGCCACAATGGTCAAAATGTGCTTCAGCTATGGACCCCACACTTACCTTTTGGTCACTGTGATGATGGGGGTTTAGGCCCCATTGCCACAATGGTCATGGGCTGCTTGCATTGTGGGTACCACACACATATATGTGTGGCACATGTGCTAGGGGGTCACATTGTATGTTCAAAGTCATGTTCGGTGTTGTAGGCATTTGACACAGCCTACACACGCTTGTCATGGTGGTGGGGGATGTCTTTATCTTGCATTCCCTAGGTTGTGGTGTGCTGGTTGTGTCATGCATTGTCCATCCTATGAGTGGGGGTGGTAGTAGTGGTAGGCATCCTGCCCCCCTGGGTGAGGGTGGTAGTAGTGGTAGGCATCCAGCCCCCCTGGCTAAGGGTGGTAGTAGTGGTAGGCATCCAGCCCCCCTGGCTAAGGGTGGTAGTAGTGGTAGGCATCCAGCCCCCCTGGCTAAGGGTGGTGGTAGGCATCCAGCCCCCCTGGGTGAGGGTGGTGGTAGGCATCCAGCCCCCCTGGGTGAGGGTGGTAGTAGTGGTAGGCATCCAGCCCCCTGGCTAAGGGTGGTAGTAGTGGTAGGCATCCAGCCCCCCTGGCTAAGGGTGGTAGTAGTGGTAGGCATCCTGCCCCCCTGGGTGAGGGTGGTAGTAGTGGTAGGCATCCAGCCCCCCTGGCTAAGGGTGGTAGTAGTGGTAGGCATCCAGCCCCCTGGCTAAGGGTGGTGGTAGGCATCCAGCCCCCCTGGGTGAGGGTGGTGGTAGGCATCCAGCCCCCTGGGTGAGGGTGGTAGTAGTGGTAGGCATCCAGCCCCCCTGGCTAAGGGTGGTAGTAGTGGTAGGCATCCAGCCCCCTGGCTAAGGGTGGTAGTAGTGGTAGGCATCCTGCCCCCCTGGGTGAGGGTGGTAGTAGTGGTAGGCATCCAGCCCCCCTGGCTAAGGGTGGTAGTAGTGGTAGGCATCCAGCCCCCCTGGCTAAGGGTGGTAGTAGTGGTAGGCATCCAGCCCCCCTGGCTAAGGGTGGTAGTAGTGGTAGGCATCCAGCCCCCCTGGCTAAGGGTGGTAGTAGTGGTAGGCATCCTGCCCCCCTGGGTGAGGGTGGTAGTAGTGGTAGGCATCCAGCCCCCCTGGCTAAGGGTGGTAGTAGTGGTAGGCATCCAGCCCCCCTGGCTAAGGGTGGTAGTAGTGGTAGGCATCCAGCCCCCTGGCTAAGGGTGGTAGTAGTGGTAGGCATCCTGCCCCCCTGGGTGAGGGTGGTAGTAGTGGTAGGCATCCAGCCCCCCTGGCTAAGGGTGGTAGGTAGGCATCCAGCCCCCCTGGGTGAGGGTGGTGGTAGGCATCCAGCCCCCCTGGGTGAGGGTGGTAGTAGTGGTAGGCATCCAGCCCCCTGGCTAAGGGTGGTAGTAGTGGTAGGCATCCAGCCCCCCTGGCTAAGGGTGGTAGTAGTGGTAGGCATCCTGCCCCCCTGGGTGAGGGTGGTAGTAGTGGTAGGCATCCAGCCACCCCTGGCTAAGGGTGGTAGTAGTGGTAGGCATCCAGCCCCCTGGCTAAGGGTGGTAGTAGTGGTAGGCATCCAGCCCCCCTGGCTAAGGGTGGTAGTAGTGGTAGGCATCCAGCCCCCCTGGCTAAGGGTGGTAGTAGTGGTAGGCATCCTGCCCCCTGGGTGAGGGTGGTAGTAGTGGTAGGCATCCAGCCCCCCTGGCTAAGGGTGGTAGTAGTGGTAGGCATCCAGCCCCCCTGGCTAAGGGTGGTAGTAGTGGTAGGCATCCAGCCCCCCTGGCTAAGGGTGGTAGTAGTGGTAGGCATCCTGCCCCCCTGGGTGAGGGTGGTAGTAGTGGTAGGCATCCAGCCCCCCTGGCTAAGGGTGGTAGTAGTGGTAGGCATCCAGCCCCCCTGGCTAAGGGTGGTGGTAGGCATCCAGCCCCCCTGGGTGAGGGTGGTGGTAGGCATCCAGCCCCCTGGGTGAGGGTGGTAGTAGTGGTAGGCATCCAGCCCCCCTGGCTAAGGCTGGTAGTAGTGGTAGGCATCCAGCCCCCTGGGTAGGGGTGGTAGTAGTGGTAGGCATCCAGCCCCCTGGCTAAGGGTGGTAGTAGTGGTAGGCATCCAGCCCCCCTGGCTAAGGGTGGTAGTAGTGGTAGGCATCCAGCCCCCTGGCTAAGGGTGGTAGTAGTGGTAGGCATCCAGCCCCCCTGGCTAAGGGTGGTAGTAGTGGTAGGCATCCAGCCCCCCTGGCTAAGGGTGGTAGTAGTGGTAGGCATCCTGCCCCCCTGGGTGAGGGTGGTAGTAGTGGTAGGCATCCAGCCCCCTGGCTAAGGGTGGTAGTAGTGGTAGGCATCCAGCCCCCCTGGCTAAGGGTGGTAGTAGTGGTAGGCATCCAGCCCCCCTGGCTAAGGGTGGTAGTAGTGGTAGGCATCCTGCCCCCCTGGGTGAGGGTGGTAGTAGTGGTAGGCATCCAGCCCCCCTGGCTAAGGGTGGTAGTAGTGGTAGGCATCCAGCCCCCCTGGCTAAGGGTGGTGGTAGGCATCCAGCCCCCCTGGGTGAGGGTGGTGGTAGGCATCCAGCCCCCCTGGGTGAGGGTGGTAGTAGTGGTAGGCATCCAGCCCCCCTGGCTAAGGCTGGTAGTAGTGGTAGGCATCCAGCCCCCCTGGGTAGGGGTGGTAGTAGTGGTAGGCATCCTGCCCCCTGGGTGAGGGTGGTAGTAGTGGTAGGCATCCAGCCCCCTGGCTAAGGGTGGTAGTAGTGGTAGGCATCCTGCCCCCCTGGGTGAGGGTGGTAGTAGTGGTAGGCATCCAGCCCCCTGGCTAAGGGTGGTAGTAGTGGTAGGCATCCAGCCCCCTGGCTGAGGGTGGTAGTAGTGGTAGGCATC
Source organism: Calotriton arnoldi (assembly GCA_963921515.1). Lineage (NCBI taxonomy): Eukaryota > Metazoa > Chordata > Amphibia > Caudata > Salamandridae > Calotriton > Calotriton arnoldi. The sequence continues at coordinate 23,126 of CAWUFW010021429.1, read as the reverse complement.
CAGCCCCCCTGGCTAAGGGTGGTAGTAGTGGTAGGCATCCAGCCCCCCTGGCTAAGGGTGGTAGTGGTGGTAGGCATCCTGCCCCCCTGGGTGAGGGTGGTAGTAGTGGTAGGCATCCAGCCCCCTGGCTAAGGGTGGTAGTAGTGGTAGGCATCCAGCCCCCCTGGCTAAGGGTGGTAGTAGTGGTAGGCATCCTGCCCCCCTGGGTGAGGGTGGTAGTAGTGGTAGGCATCCAGCCCCCTGGCTAAGGGTGGTAGTAGTGGTAGGCATCCAGCCCCCCTGGCTAAGGGTGGTGGTAGGCATCCAGCCCCCTGGGTGAGGGTGGTGGTAGGCATCCAGCCCCCTGGGTGAGGGTGGTAGTAGTGGTAGGCATCCAGCCCCCCTGGCTAAGGCTGGTAGTAGTGGTAGGCATCCAGCCCCCCTGGGTAGGGGTGGTGGTGCGCATCCAGGCCCCTGTGTGCATATGTGGCATTGGTGATGGGCATCCCGCCCCTATAGTGCTGCTGTTGCTGGTGTAAGTATATTCAGCATCCCCGTGTGTGTGTGTGATGTGTCGTGTACGTGTTGTATGTGTTTTGTGGTTGGTGTCTGGCTTACCTTCTGCGCCGTACGCGTCCGTGCCTGTTCCGGTAGTAAATGTAGAATATTGGTATGATCGGGACGAAGGGATTCATGGTTGGTTCGTGTTGTTCGTCCTTCTCGTTGCTTGGCGTCGTCCTCGTCGCTTCGCCTCGTCCTCGTCGCTTCGCGTCGTCCTCGTCGGTGCCGTGTTCGTCTCGGAGCCGTGGATCGTGTTGTGGCGCGAATCGGAGCTTATGTGCGCCTCTCCCGGATGCTTTGACGTGCCGTGCGTAGCGACGGGTTCGGAGCGTACGGAAGCGCATCGTACTTGTCCGGCCGGACGGGGCTGCATTTTCCCTTCAGTGCGACTCGATTCGGCGTTTCCGGATTCGCCTCGGTCGGAGTACAGGACCTGGTTTGGGTGAGTACGGCTCGGCCGGATTTTTTGCTGTTGTGCGCATCGTACTTGCTCGTTCGGTGTACTGTACGGATCGGTCGGGAAACAGGCTTTCGCATGGCTTTTTTCCCGACCGAATGGTATTGGGTGCGCCTCCGACCGAGATCGGAATCGACCCCTTTGTGTTGAATTGTATTATGTTATATGTAAGTCAAAATTTTGAAGCTTCCGGGAAGTAGGAAGTGGACACGTGTGGCAAGAGAAGTCACACAGAATTGTGCATTGTCTGATTTTTCAAATTGGTGATAACACAGGATTGTGTTATGATAGGGACATTTCATGTATGAAAACGCGTCTGAGTGAAATAGCAACAGGTTTTCTTGTGAAACTCTGGCCTTAATTCTCAGGAGCAGTGTAGTCTCCACATGTGTTTTATCCCCAGAGAAACAGGTTCACCCCTTGCTTGAGAGAAGGGTAAGGTAGAGAGAAGTGCTACACTTATCGAACGAAACAGTATTCTTGCAAGATAGAGCAAACTATTTCTTTTGTTTAGCGAAACAGACAATGGTAATGTGTTTCACGTTGTAACTAATAAAATTTTGTCGAGAAGAGAAGGTAAGAAAACTGCCGATAATTTTTGTAAAGGAGGGGTCAGAAAAGACAGGAGTAGAACTGACGTCAACAAAGACCGCGCTGGTATTGGCCAGTTGTGGGAAAAAGAAGAGCTTCTTGATTGGTGCGTTAGTGTGAAGATGCGCTGGTATTGGCCAGTCAAGGGTGACGTAGAGCTTTTGGATTGGTGCGTTGGTGTGAGACGCGCTGGGATAGGTCCGAATAGCCAAACAGTAGAAAGAACAGAGTAGCGAAGAATTCTCGTGTGTTTGTTTGAGAGAAAGAACAGTGCAATATGGCTTATTATGAGTATGGTAGAGAGAAACCGTCATGGATGGCGAAGATTAAAAACTTTTTCAACAAGGACAAAAAGGTAGTGACTAGGGAAGGAGAAGTACTTCCTCCGCCGAAAACGCCAGCTTCTCATATGATGCTGAAATATGGCTATCATACTTGCATTTGGTTGGAAAATTGGGCGAAATATACCCAAAACGATGGAGTATTGGCGTTTCCAGAAAATGGTTCGTTTAGCACAGCTGTACTTCGAAATTTAAGAGAGAAAATGATGAAACTTGAACCGAGACCTAGACCAACACAGTTCGAAGCGTTAGGTGAATGGGAAGATGAGATGTATGAAAGAGAAAGACACAGAGGTGCAAAGAATTATAGTTTAGTCCATGGAAGAGTATGGGGAGTGAATCATGAAGACAGGATGAGACGATGGAGGTACGCTAATATGACGGATGGTTTGTTTCCTGCCAGAACAGTTGAAGAAGTTACAGGGAGAAAATGTACGGAGAAAAAGAAACATGTAATAACAGAGAGGTATGGGTATGGAGGTAGCGACACAGAGGATGAGTTGCTGGAAGACATTTTAAATAGAAAACCCCCTCCATATCAACAGAATTCTGCGGTGGTGACTCCAAATGCACCACCAATGGAAACTGTAAGGAGTCAAAGCCCTGAACGAAATTATGAAACAAATATGTCCTATGAAAAATTAGGATCTCCACAGAATACGAAGCCTGATAGTGGTAATACAGCTGAGTTAGCAAGAACCACAAGAGAATTGACTGAGAAAATAAGAGAATTAACCATGAACATGGAAGCCGTGACTGTGCCAGTGATGATAGGGCCAGTAATACCTGTATTTGAAAACCAAAGAATAGATGAGCATTCCTTGACAATTCCAATGAACTCGAGTATGCAAAGAGTGAGAGAAGGGAAAATTCCAGAAACTAGAGAGACAAGAGATTTGGTTGGCTCATATAGATCGAGTCCACCTACAAATTTGACGATTAATGAGAGTCAGATAAATAGGATTCCTATGGGAACCGAGTCAGCAACTGAGACCCCAGAGAGAAGTACAAATTGGGTAGAGATGAATAATACCCCTGTGGGTCCGACTCCAGAAGAATTAAATGAGTGGATGAGGAATTTACAGAAGAAAGATACTGAACCGCAACCATTGGATGTAATCAGACTAAAAATAGACATAGAAGAGTTAATTTTAGGGACTATTGGTACAGATAGATTGAAATCCTACCAAGATGAAGAACTCATGTTCATGTGCAAGAGTGTTACTTGGAGAGCTAGGAATTTGCATGAAAAATTGGAAGAAACAGCGAATGAACTAGGAGTAGAGTTTGGAAAAATCAGAGAATTGCAGAAACCATACAGGGTAGACTTTAGTGAAAAGGATATAGAAAATCTGAACACATCAGGACGATTAACACAGATAAAGGAACTGATTGTGTTATTGAGAAAATGGGGAGATGTGGACAGATGGAGAAGCAGGTGGATAAGAAGAAAGGAGGGAACAACCGATAAAGCATAGTTGGCTTTTCCGGTGAAGGAAAAGGAACCAATAGTACTGGAATATCCAATGACGGAAACTCCAGGAGGTAGCTATGTACATGTTCCATGGTCCAGACAAGATATATTGTCATTCACAAATGACATCCCAAGATTGAGAGAGAAACCCGTAGAATGGTATAGACAGGTAGAAAGATTTGTAAAGGTTTCAAAGGTGTTATGGGAAGATCTGGATGGATTGTTTGAAATTGTAGTACCAGCAGATTTATGGACAGAATGTAAGATTATAATTGACTGGCGGAAGGAACAATATCCCAGAGATGCAAAAACTGGAGCCCCAGGTCCAGAAGTAATGAGAAAATATGAACAAGCCGTCACGTTTTTGAAAAATAAGATTCCACCGAAAGAGACAGATTGGGTAAAGATTGATAGAACAACTCAGGAAAGTAAGGAATCTGTACACGCCTACTATGAAAGGTTGCTTTTGGTTTTCAAACAGTATAGTGGTTATGAGACTTTCAGTGAAAAGGACATGAGTTATTTCGTATATAGATTTGTATATGGATTGAAACCTGAAATAAGTGAAATGATTAAGCAGTATATGTTGTGTTGGCAGAATAGCACTGTAGATGAGGTACTAAGGTATGGAAAATATTGTAGTGATGACATTGAGTATAGACAGCGCAAACTAAAAGAAAAGGCGATGTGGGCACAAGTAAAGGTTGCAGAAAAAGAAGAGGCTCAGATGAATAATCAGTCTAGTGATGCAGGACAGACTAAATCCAAACCGAATATTGGTAAGGGAAAAGGTCAAATGAGTATAGAAGAGGCTAAAAAGAAATGGCCATGCCATAATTGCTGAAAGTTAGGGCATTGGAGAAACGAGTGTAAATTTCCTCCAAAAGCTAATACGGAACATCAACCATTAAATCCACAGGTGCAGAATGAGGTGAGTTACCAACAGCTGCAACAACCGCAGGTAGTTACTCAACAGAGTCAGGTGCCACAACCACCTCTTCCAAAGAGTGTAAATCCCCAGAGATACAGTACAGAGGCAGGATTCTACGGAGGAGAGCAGGTAACAAAATTGCTGCGCGCAGCTGCAGTGTCGCAGTATTGGTTACGGCAGGATGGAAATGAATCGGATGAAAGTTTATGACGGTGCCTAGGAGAGGAAGAAGAGTGCGTGCTTGGCGCAACTCTAGAGGTAGATCAGTCAGGTCCATTTGTGGATGGAGAAGTGAATGGTGTAAATGTTACATTCCTTGTGGACACTGGAGCTACCCGTTCTACTGTTAGATCAGTGGAAATTCCGAACCTTCCTCTCTCAGGAGAATATATCCAAGTTGTAGGTGTTTCAAACAGACAAATTAAGGCGCCTCTGACCAAACCAGTAGAGGTGAAAGTTGGACCATTCAAAGAGATGCATCGGTTTGTGGTATGTGATTGCAGTCCTGTAAATTTGTTAGGACGCGATCTGCTTTGTAAAATGAATTGCACCATCTATTGTACCCCAGATGGTATTGCTTTCCAGACACCAGATGAAGATGTCCTGTATAAAATGACAATGGCAGAACTAGAACCAGGAGTGAATGACATGTTTCCTGTGTTTTGATGCAGAGAAAATCCCAATTGAATTGAAAGGAATAGTCAGATCTGATGTATGGGATTTCACAGGCGAAGACATTGGGCTAATGAAAGGAGTAGACCCTGTAAAAATTACTGTAAGGGAAGGAACAAATTACCCAAATACTCCACAGTACAAATTAACCCCAGAAATTATTGAAGGAATAACACCTGTAGTTAATAAAATGATTGAACAAGGAATTTTGAGAGAATTAATGAGTAGCCCATGTAATTCACCTATAATGGGATTGAAAAAGCCGAATGGGACATATAGGATAGTACAGGACTTGAGAAAGGTAAATAAGATCATTATCCCTTGTTGTCCAATTGTGCCAAACCCCGCTGTAATACTGTATCAGGTTCCACGTGATGCAGAATGGTATACAGTTATTGATTTGTGCCATGCATTATTTTCTATTCCATTGCACCCAGACAGCCAGCCATTATTTGCGTTCCGGTTCGGAGAGCGTATTTTGGCATGGTGCCGAATTCCTCAAGGGTATACAGAAACCCCCTCAATCTTTAATCAGATCCTAAAGAAATCATTGGAAGATTTAAAAATGCCTGAAAAATCTGTGATGTTCCAATATATTGATGACCTATTAGTGGCATCAAAGACCAAAGAAGCATGTGTTACAGACACAATTGCTTTACTGAATCATTTGGCAGAAGGAGGGCACAAAGTGTCCCCATCAAAACTGCAATTTTGTCAACAGGAGGTACAGTATCTAGGTCATAAGATTGAGAAAGGGATGCGAAAGGTGACGACAGAAAGAATAAGGATTATCCAAGGAATGAGAGCCCCGATGACACAGAGAGAGTGAGAATGTTTCTTTGAATGGTTGGTTATTGTCGACAGTGGATAAGTGGATTCTCATTAATTGCAAAACCTTTACAGCAATTGACAAAAAGGGATGTCAGAGATCCGATTGAGTTGAATGAGGAGGAAATGAAGGCTTTCAAGGAACTGAAAACAAGGTTGTGTGAGGCACCAGCATTGGGAATGCCTGATTATGAAAAAGAATTTGAGCTGTATTGTAGTGAGAGAGATGGATGTGCACTTTCAGTGTTAGTGCAAAGGCATGGAAAAATGAAAAGACCCATTGCTTATTTTTCAGCTGTTTTAGACCCGGTAGCAAAGGCATTGCCTGGATGTCTGAAAGCAGTAGCTGCTACTTGTGTGAGTCTGGAACAGAGTGAAGGCATTGTGATGGGGTATCCACTGAGAGTATATGTTCCACACTCTGTTGAAATCCTTCTGACTAGAACCAAAACCCAATTCATGACACATAGTTGGCTGACTAGGTACGAGAAAGTGATTTTGAGTGCAGATAATGTAACCATTGATAGATGCACAAGTGTGAATCCTTCAACTTCACTGCCAGATGAAGTAGATGTAGGAGTCAAAGATGATGTTGATTATAAGTGTTTGGATGTGCTTGAATTTTGCACAAAGCCTCGCCCAGATATTAAAGATGAGCCCTTAAATGAATCAGATTATGTGATGTTTGTGGACGGGTCATGCCTGAGAACAAGTGAAGGAGTTTTAAGTGCTGCGTATGCTATGTGTACAGTGGCAGCCATAATGGAAGCATCCTGTTTGAGAGGGATACGTTCAGCCCAAGTGGCTGAGCTGATGCTTTGATTCGAGCGTGCAAACTGGGAAAGAACTTCCGAATTACGGTGATCACAGATAGCCAGTATGGCTTCGGAGTGGTCCACGAATTCGGACAGATCTGGTCCCAGAGGGGTTTCTTGACTTCTGCAGGAACTCATATTAGGAACGGTGAGTTTGTGAAGAAATTGCTTGAGGCGATACAGCTGCCTAAACAGATTGCAGTGGTGAAATGCGCTGCACACAAAAATGGAACTGATTATATTACAGTGGGAAACCAATTCACAGATGAAATAGCTCAATACTGTGCCAGAAATATGGTCTCACTGAATAGGAGAAGAGAAAAAGAGAATGTTTCATGTCCCTTACTGTTTACTAACACAGTTGAAACCTGGGATGAGGTAAGGCAATTGCAGGAAGAAGCAGATGAAGAGGAGAAAGATGGTTGGATAAAAGCAGGCTGCAGACAAAGAGAGGAAGATGAAGTTTGGGTTTATAGAGATGAAAGACCAGTTATGCCTGATAGCATGATCTCTAATATGGCACGGATGTACCATGGACAAGCTCACATTGGTAGGGATGCCATGATCAGACTTTTCAGACAGACTTGGTACAACCCGAAATTTAGGGCTATAGCTGAAAGTCTCTGTCAAAGATGTCTTACATGCCAACAGATAAATTTTGGAAGGAAAACGGTAGTGAGTTTGGGAACAATAGGACGTGAAGGAGGTCCTTTTACCAGAATGCAACTAGATTTTATTGAAATGCCCCCGAGCAATAGATTGAAATATGTCCTTGTGGTCGTTTGTTTGTTTTCTCGTTGGGTGGAAGCCTATCCGACAAGAAGGAATGATGGAGTTACTGTGGCTAAACTCCTACTGAGAGAATTCATTCCACGATATGGCTTTCCAGTAACGATCGAAACAGATAGAGGAACACATTTCCAAAATGAACTTATCCAATTGATATGTGAAGCACTTGACATTCAACAAAAATTGCACTGTGCCTACAGACCAGAGGCTTCTGGAGTGGTAGAGCAAGTAAATGGAACAATAAAGAATAGGTTAGGGAAAATGTGTCAAGCCACAGGACTCAAATGGCCAGATGCCCTGCCATTGGTGCTGATGACCATCATAAGCATACCTGACAGAAAAACAGGTCTGAGTCCTCATGAAATAATCATGGGACGAGCAATGAGACAAGCACATGTACCTGTCAACAAACTGCTGACTATAACTGATGATCTCGTATTGGACTATTGCAAAGGATTGGCTGATGTGGTACATTCTGTGTTTCATCAGGTTGGACCGGATGCGACCACTCTTGAAAGAAAAACAGCTCATGATTTGAGTCCAGGAGACTGGGTCCGCATCAAAGTCCACAGAAGAAGAAACTGTTTGGTTCCTCGCTGGGATAAGCCACGTCAAGTGATCCTGGTGACAACAACTGCTGTAAAATGTGCAGGTGTGAAACATTGGGTTCATGCCAGTCATACCATCAGAGTTCCAGATCCTGAAGCTCGACCTGTAAGTCGACATCTGGAGATATCGGATACCAGCTCAGCATCCGAAGCAGAAGCTGAAACAAGCAAAGTTCCAGATCCTGAAGCTCGACCTGTAAGTCGACATCTGGAAGAATTAGGTACAAGTTTGACAACTGAAGAAGAAACTGAAATGATCAGAGATTCAGATCTTGAAGCTCGACCTGTAAGTCGACATCTGGAAATATCGGATACCAGTTCGGCATCTGAAACAGACCAACCTGAATCTGGTGAAAGACAAAAGAGAAAAACAGGAAACAAAAGAACTGATATTATAAACGAAGAAACTGAACAAAGAGACAGTGACAGCGAACAGCCAAGTACAAGTTATGGAAGAATTCCTCCAGAGATAGTTGAATTAACTGAAGGAGACTTAGATTCAGACAGAGAGATAGGGGAAAAAGCGGAAGAAACCCGAGGAGTAGTAGGGTCAGAACAACAAATAGAAGAAACACTGGGAAATTTAGATTCAGATAGAAAGATTAATATAAATGCGGAAGACAAACTAGGAGGGATAGAATCAAATGTCCCAACAGAAGAGTCACAAGAAGGTTCAGATTCAGACACAGAAACTGAGATCATAAGGTTCAAGGTTAGAAGAAGTGAAGTAAGGTCTGAGACAGAATCAGAAGAAAGTGAAGAAGAAAGAAAACAAGAGTAGGACCAAGAAAGAGAACTTGGAGAGCCGAACGAGAGGAAAAGGAAAACGAACTAAAAAGGCCAAGAAAAGGAGACAATTGGCCCAACGAAGTTAAAAGACTGAGATACAAGATAATAAATTTGAACAAGGATAGTGCGGAACAAGTAAATGAAATAACCAGTCAAAAAGGACAAGGAAAACAAAGTGAAAGACAATTACAGAAATCAAAAAGAGTGAAGAGATCTAACTTGAAATACAAGTCACCTGAGTGGCTATACATCGCATTGATCGACATTAAAGAAGAGGATTACAGTCACGAAAGCCCAGACGAAGGCTGTAAACAAATGGGTGAAAGTGAATTGCACCAAATCTGAAAAGACAAAGAAAAACCCGGACTGGACACCAAAACCGAACAAAACGAGAAAGAGTTCTGAAAAGAGCTGAAGAAAGCACCAAAACGAGACAAAGTAAAGGGTGGCTGAAAGGTCATTCTGAGGTGTGGTGACACATTTTCTGTACATATATATATATATAGCTAGATAATAGTACAACATGGTAGACACTGAGAATAGAAGATCTAGATGTGAGTTTTTACGTAGGTGGTGTAGAATGTGTTTTTATTGTACAGGTTTGCTAATGCTTATCTGGTTTATTTTAGCAATAATAATTCCACTTAGGTTAATTGTAGAAAATACATCCGTAATAGTGAATGACACGAATAATGACAAAGAAGCTATCATAAAGAACACTGCAGCATTATTAGATAGTACTGATTTACATAGGGATAAGTCCATAACTGATTTCTCCAAAAATGTCTTCACGAAACTATTGTATGAATATGTGGAGACAATGGATGTGAGAGATTGTTATGTCTGTATGCAGTTACCTGCGTCTGTCACAGAAGGTGTGACCTATCATCACCTTCCATTGACGAATGGGATAACTTGTAGCGTTCTAGCTAGTTTATTTTACAAAACAGGTAGATTAGAATATTATTACACTGATATAGACCCTGTTTTTGCTAAAGTTCCCGTAATCTCTGAATTAAATAAGGTGAAAGATGCAAAAATGTTTGGAGAATTTTTCTTAGAAAATAAAGATTTAACGTTAGAGTATATAGTTAGACACAATCTTACCTGTGAACTACAGAAAGAGGAAAAGATTTAATTGGACATGGTAGAAAACAGAAGAGTTAAGTTTCAAAGAAAGGTAGCAGAAGAAAAGACAAAAACACCACTTTGGGCATTTGAAGAGAAAAATCATGTCAAAGGAGAAACAAATGCAGCTATGGTTCTGGATTGGCCCCAACAGGGAAAATTGTGTATTAGTAGAAGTAACACTATGGGGCCGATTCCGATTCAGGCCGGAAATCTCTCCGACCGAGCCGGACCCGGAGAGATTTCCGACCGAATCGGACCCTAGCAGTCCGACCGAACGAGTACGATGCGCACGTATGCCATCGGACTCGAGTCGGTCGGACTCCATTGAAGTCAATGGGAGCCTGTCGTACAACGCGTACGCGGGCTCCCATTGACTCAATGGGTGCGATGCGGACAAGTGCGCCCCCTACAGCGTGTACGCGGCGAAGCGATTCACGCCGTACACGCACAGGTAGGGGGACCCATGGGTCCCCCTGTGTACGACTCGCGCGGCTACGCATACAGGGGGTCCGACACAGACCCCCAAAGTACGGCTCCGACAGCTCTTTCGAGCCGGAGTGCGCGGCTCGGTCGGACTGCTCGCGGCGCGCATCGTACTTACCCGGCCGGGGAACGTCTCCATTGCGCGGTGCGAGTGGTGTCCGTGCGAGTCGGTCGGTGCGGTTCGACCCGGGATCGAGTCGGTCGGAGCGGTCGGGACGCCCGGACGAGTCGGTCGGCGAATACGCATCGTACTCGCTCGCCCGGACGCGCGTACGGATCGGTCGGGAAATAGGGCTCCGAATCGGATCCGGTTAAGCCGAATCCGATTCGGAGCCCTACCGGCCGAGATCGGAATCGGCCCCTCTGTATGATAACTATTTCGTGGGTTCTAGTGAGTGCCGAGATACATATAATATTTTAGGGGGATGGGGATTTAAAGGAGGAAAAGATCCAGTATTTCCAGGGATCTATTATATTTGCGGAAATAGACTTATTATAGGTTGCCGGACCATTGGTACGGAACATGTTACCTAGGCCTGGTCTTTCCAAAGATTTTTCACGTGGAGAGAGGAGCGAAAGGAATACACGAGATAGGTAAAACCTTAACACGCAGTAGAAGGGAAAGCTTCTCAGAAATAGTAGGTGACATTTTTGGAGCATTGATACCAGCAGTGGGTATATCTTTGAATGCATACAAGATTCGGAAATTGTCTACAGTAGTAGATCGTTTATCAACGAATACTGCTGGAGGGTTCTTGATGGTAAACACCGAAATGGTTGCCATGAGAGCTATGGTAATGCAAAATCGACTTGCCCTTGACATTCTTTTGGCAAAAGAGGGTGGAGTCTGTGGAATGCTGAAAGTCCAACATTGTTGCACTTACATTCCAGATAAAAGTGAGAATATACAGAAGTATATAAAGAATATTACTGATTTGCACAAAGAAATTGCCCCACTGGAGGTTGAAGGTGTTTGGGAGAGACTTGGTAAGAGTTTTTCCTCAATGCAAAGATGGTTCACAGAAATAGGTAGTTCTCTTATTTGGAAGATACTAATATCAGTAACAGTGATAATATTAATAATGTTATTAGTGAGATTAGCATATGCGTGTATCAAAAGAAGAAAAAGACAAAATAGAGTAAAAAGAGAAAATGAGAAAAATAAAGAAAGAGAACGAGAAATGGGAGAAATAGAATTAGAAGAGTTAAAAGAGAACATGTACAAAAGGTCCAAAAGACAAGATGAGAAAAACACCGTTGTATGAACTAACAAGAAAGCAAGTGGACAAGAAACATTTATCTGATAAATTGTAGAATAGGTTTTTGTGGTGATATTAAATATCACCAAAGGGGGGAATTGATGGAGCAGGGTAAATAAAATAATTTGTACCCCCCTTGGAAAATTAATGAGCTTTAAGAAATTAACCATACTAATTGTTTGATGGAGCATGAAATAATCAACAAATGCACTTTTAGTAAACACTACATAAGGGTAACCCGCAATTTTGTGCAAAATCTAATTTATTTACAATTGTGAAGTTGATTAACCCTAATATTGTAATTTGCGTACTAATTAGAGTAAAATCGCATGATTTATGCTATGTAGTAGATTTGTATTGTGGCAAAGAATGCAGATGGTAAGTAAAATGGCTTTAAATGTCGCTTCTGCTAGGTAACACCTAACACGGGTCTTTAGAATGGCGGGTGGTAAACAGAAAGGCTTATTTTCTTTGTTTTAATTTTGGTTGTGTTTGTTCTTATGATAGCTTGTTCGGGCCTGTTAGGCCATGCTGCGAAAATGGCTGCCGAAACAGATGAGGTCACGTGAAAAGCCAAAGATGGCCTCTAGGCGGAAGAAATAGAGGAACTAAATCACGTGGGTGCGGCCTGTGCACGGAGTGAGAGATGTCAAGGTCGTACTGACCTACCATAAGGAGGGTGCCAAGAAAGACTCAGCACGTATTCGTGGGAATGGAAGAGAAAAGTACTGAGCAACAATGGACTAACTAAATTGTGACCATCGAGATTGCAACAAAATGAATGGACAAATTGGACTGCTTTTTACCCAGAGGTCATGAGACTCATTGTATATTTAACTGTCCCCAAAACCAGTTTGAACAAGGAGAGCAATGAGGTGATCATCACCACCCCTCAAATGGACCAAGTAGCGTGATTCTTGCCCCTAAGGATTGCAACTTTTTGTGTAGTAAGCTAGAAAGTAGGGTATAAGAGGGTCTGCTCTTATGTGGGAGGGGTTGCTCTTTTGGGTGGCTCCTTTGGTTGCTCCTTTTGCTGCTGCTGTGGCCGCTGCTATTGATGCTACTGCTGCCGTTGGTGTTTCTTGCCATACCATTTTTCCTATTTTCCATTTTTCCACCTCAATATTACGAAAGGACTTTGTCATTTTTGGACTTTGAACTTGACTGGGGAAGGAACGAGACCGTTGCGGGAAATCTGTACGGGAGGTCCGATCGAGGAGGCATTTAGCAGGACAGTCAGTCAGTTTGGGAGTTCTATTCTGTGATCTGCGGTTTATCTTCTTTTTGGTGAACCATTCCTATCCGCATCCAAATGGGTAATGCATAATTTTCAATTTTTTATTAGATTTTTCATATAAATGTTATTAATGTATTAAAGTGATTAATAAACAAAGAATCTCACCCGTGCAAATGAGAAATTAGATAAAATTTCATTCTAACTTAAAATGAGTCTGTGGTTCTTTAGTTCATTAATAAGTTTAAAGGTTAACAGGTTTTAAGAGTGATTGAGCTGGTCTTAATCACCATCAACTTATTCTACTAGTTGGTCCATCGACCAAAGAGCGGAATACCTTGATGTTTAGAACTGACAGGATCAAAGTTGATGTATATAATGTCTGAGGTATTATTCTGTCAAATTTAACAAGGTATCCCGTTCCTCCAGCAACACATTTTCTCCTTGGTGTGTAATCCAGTGAACGAATGAATGTATGATATGCGGTGTCATGGGCCCCACCGACATATGGTTTAATAGACATGAATGTTTTACCTGGATTCATGTCCTAAGGAGAAATTTATATTAGCCGCGCTGGATCAGCGTCCACTACTACAAACAATATTTGGCCCGATTACAATGTCGGGTAGATCCCCACCGACAGGCTGTCGGTGGAGATCCGCCCGACATCGGACTCAACAGTCCGACCTCCACATTACGATGCGGTAGATCAGAATGCTGCCTCCTGGGGAAAAGACCGACGCCTCCAGCAGGATCGGAGATCCCCTCGGGCCGTCAGTTGTACACATAATCCCCAAATGGAGGCGGTGCCTGCTCAGGCACTGCCGTCGGGATTATGATGTCAGTTTCCCTTTGCCTTTCCATGTCAGCCCTTCCTACATGGAAAGGCTGTCGGAAAGTGACTTTGAGGGCCCCTAGCAAGGCCCACTTCCCACCTCACCCTCCGCTATGGGGCCTGGGGGGGCACCCTAAACATTCCTGGACTGTATGGCAGGCACCGCATAGCTAACTGACATCATAATTAGGCCCAAAATGATGTAAGAAATGCTTGAATTAATCTCCACCACTTGTAATTCTTTTGGAATGCATTCTACTTCATGATTTTATGTAGTATACAAGTATAGTATAATATAAGTGGATATTAAGGATACTTTTCGCATGATTCACTGCAGACCGAACAAAGGGCGGATTCTTGGAAAAAAATTATAAATCTGCTCCATAATGCTACAGCCACACCTTTCTAGGAGTACTTCTGGGGAACTTGTGAATTCCCATTGTTCACGCACAGGCTTTTCCACAAGTGCAGTTGTGTAGTATACAATTGCAAATGTAAAAATGTGTTCATATTGGTGCATTTGCACTTTTATCTTTTTATTATTTTTTCTCCCAAGGGAAATTATTATTCCCCACATAAAAACTCTTGTCATACATAACGCTCTCTTTGAGGGTGCTCCCTACTCATTCCCATCCTCGATACAGATGTACTCCCACCCTTGACAAAAGTACATTTTTGACCTTTACAGGGTAGGAAGGGTCACTGCACAACGTTTGGCAGAGCTACAAACACTCACGCACATTAGTTTGTGGGTGTCCACAATCTTTCTTGACCAAAACGCTTACTTCCTGCCCCATAGATATTTACTTATATGGAGATCTACATTTCAGTGAACCTTTTCATGAGGATAATCCGCATTGTGCAAATGGCACCTGGTTTCTGCCTCCTGTATTTTTGACTGTATGCTGGACTTCGTTTTTGCTGGTTTTTGAACAAGGGGCACTTTACCACTGCTGATCAGTGCTAAAGTGCAAGAGTTCCCTGTGTAAATTGTGAGTATGATTGTTTATTCGTGATTGGCATATTGGATTTGCTGGTAAGTCACTTGTAAAGTGCACTCTGTATGCAAGGGCCATTAAATCAAATGCTTCTAGTGGGCCTGCAGCACTGATTGTACCACCCACATGAGTAGCCCTGCAAACATGTCTCAGGCCTGCCACTGCAGTGTCTGTGAGTGCAGTTTTAGACTTGCCAGTGGTATTCAAGCAAAATATTGAGTTTAAAATATCGATGTACAAGAATATGGTATCTAAAATATCATGACATGGAAATATCGATGTCAAGAATATCAATTTGAAGGTAAGTAATATCGATTTTTAAAATATCAAAGTCATTAATATCGTTTGCAAAAATATAGTTGTTTAAAATATCGTTTTAAAATTATTGTTATGTATTTTAGTTTAAATTTTTAATGTATATGAAGTAATTTTTTGTATAATTATTGTTTTTTTTATTTTATATATTTGTTAAGCTTTTAGTAGTTATTATATTTAATTTAATTAAATGTTGTGTTGTTTAGCTCCGTAGTGGGCTGTAGTTTTATAGGGGTATAGGGTGGGAAGTAATATAATTATAACTAATTTCTGATTATTTTTTATTTAAAAATATTCATTTTATTGATATTTAATTTTGCAAATTATGTTACTGTTTTTTTTTTAAAATGTAAATTATATGTGCTGGTTGTGGGGGTTTATAAGGGTGAAGGGCCGGAAGTAATTTATTTGTAATTCATTATTAATTAATAGTTGATTCACATTCATTGAAAATTAAATATGTTAATTGTTTATATTTATTTAATTGACAATTAATTGTTTTAATTATGTAGTTATTTTTTTCTTTAGTTTGATTTTAGGTGTGGGTTATGGGTTTATAGGGGTAAAGGGTGGGACGCTATTTAATTTTAATGAATTTATATTCAGTTTTTAATAAATAATATTTGTTTAATTGGTTATTCATTATGTTAATTGTGTTATTGAATTATTTGTTTTACATTGTATATGTGGGTTGTGGGTTTTGTAGGGGTATGGGGTGGGAAGGAAATTAATGTAAAGTATTTTAATATTTTTTTATTATTATGAATTAATAATTTGATAATTAATTATGTTAATTGTGCAAATTATTTTTGATATATTTTATGAGTGTGTTATGTGCTTTGTGGGGTTATATTGTGGGAAGTACATTCATCATAATTAATTAAGAATTAATATTTAATTAATAATAATTGGTTTGTTGGTAAATATTTGTATTAATAATGTAAGTATGTTTTTTAAATGTAATTTGTTTTTGAAGTAATTTTATTTTGTTTAAGATATTTTGTTGTTGTACTAATTGGAGTGGGAATAGTAAATTTTACCCATCTACAATCCAACACTTTCTTTACTGTTGAACTTGCTGGAGTGGGAATAGTACATTTTACCCCTTCGCTATCCAACACTTTCCCTACTGTTGCTCTTATTGGAGTGGGAATAGTAAATTGTACTCCTCTGCAATCCAACACTATACCTACTGTTGCACTTATTGGAGTGGGAATAGTAAATTTTACCCCTCCGCAGTTCAGCACTTTCCCTACTGTTGTACTTGCTGGACTTGTAATAGTAAATTTTACCCTCCACTATCCAACACTTTCCCTACTGTTGTACTGACTGGAATGGGAATAGTAAATTTTACCCCTCAGCTATCCAACACTTTCCCTACTGTTGCATTTATTGGAGGGGGAATAGTAAATTTTACCCCTCTGTAATCCAACACTCTCTCTACTGTTGTACTGACTGGAGTTGGAATAGTAAATTTTACCCCTCCGCTATCCAATACTTTTCCTACTGTTGTACTTATTGGAGTGGGAATAGTAAATTGTACCCCTCCGCTATCCAACACTTTCCCTACTGTTGTTCTTAGTGGAGTAGGAATAGTAAATATTACTGTTCCGCAATCCAACACTTTCCCTACTGTTGTTTTGATTGGAGTGGGAGTAGTACATTTTATCCTTCTGTATTACAACAGTTTCCCTTCTGTTGTGGTGGCTCAAATGGTTATAGTAAATCAAACCTGTCTGTAATTAAATATTTTTACTACTATTGTATTTATTGGAGGAAGATTTGTAAATGTTATCAAGTATTATTATTTATGCGTTGTGTGAAGTGGGAATTGTACTTTTTGAAATATATTTATTATAATACTCTAGGCAGTTTTAAATAAATTGTAGTGGGAATAGTATATGTATTACATTTAGGGGCTCATTATGATGCCAGTCAGAATTGCCTCTGATCGACACGTCTCGGATTTGGGACCGACCGACCGACCTCCGGTTCCGACCGCCTGATTACGATGCGACTGAACACTGTTCGGTTGAATTCCCATTGTTCCCTATGGGAGCTTGTGTAACGGCTGTAAACCGGCTGTAATACAGGCCCCTATAGAGAAATTGAGGGGGGGGGGGGTAAAACCCTGCACCCTGTGGCAGGCACCTAATGGTGCCAGCTACACAGTGCAGAGTTTTACAGGGGGGGTACTCTAAGTACCCCCTCGGCCACCAATCGTAGACCACGGAGGCAAGGAGGCCCTGCTAGGGTCCCCAAAGTCACTCCCCGACAGCCTTTCCGTGTTGGAAAGGCCGGCACGGAAAGGCTGTCGGAATCCAACATTGTAATCCTAACGGCGGAAATGCCATCCATAAGGGATTACGGTGCGGTTCCGACCGGCTGGAAGACTCCAAGAGCCGGTCGGAACCGAGTCTGAATGACCAGACGGTTTGCGTACCGACCGCCGACATCGTAATTGGGCGTTCAGGCCGCAAACCGAATAGCGGTCGGAGGCTTTCTGACCGACATCGTAATCGGCCACTAAATGTATTTTTTTTATTTATTAATGTAAATATTTAATTTATTTAATATTTATTAATTTATTTTATATATATTTAAAAAACTATATTTAGTACAACGATTTTAATTACATCAATATTTTTTCCGATATTTTTACACTTACCATTATAAAGATACGATGTTTTGGTTGCAATATTTTTGTATTGCGATATTTAGGGGATCGATATTCTGTCAGTGAACCCTTGCAAGGCCCAAACCTTCCCTTTTAATATCTGTAAGGCACCCATAAGGTAGGCCCAAGGTAGCCCCACAGGCAGGATGCAGTGTATGTGAAAGGTAGGACATGTACTGGTGTGTTTTACATGTACTGATAGTGAAATGCTGCTGATTTCGTTTTTCAATATTGCAAGAACTATCGCTGCCATAGGTTATCATTGGAGCTGCCTTGTGGCCCCATACAATTGTAACTTTTAATTGGGAAGAGATAGGGATTTGGAGATTGGGTTCCCTGAACTCAGGATTTAGAAATACATCTTTCTGTGAAGGTGGCTTTTAAATTGTGTGTTTGAAAATGCCACTGTTAGAAAGTGCCATTTTCTTGCTTTACCATCCTGTGCCTCTGCCTGCCTGTGTAATCCACGTGTGGTTTAGAATGACAGTTGGGCTGTTTGTGCATTCACTCTAGACAGTCACACAAAGTGACCTGAGGTGTGCCCTGCATCTCCTGATGGCCCATCACAAGGCTGATGGGCCTTCCTCAGCTAGAGTGGTGGGAGGAGTTAACACTGACACCTGAATAGGGCTGTGCCTGTCCTCTCACAATGCTGTCTCCAACCCCCTGTAGTGTGTCTGGAGTCAGGTCAGGGCAAGGCAGGATCTGTGCACTACAAAGACCATACTTTGAAGTATGATTACTTCAAAGGCGGACAGGGGTTTAAGTATTGGACCTATAATCCTGCATTTTTAGAACACTTCTGGATCAAGAGGAGATTCTGCCAAGACGTAGAGCTGGAGAAGCTGAAGGAGGAGAACTGCCACTCTGCTTGTTGCTGTGTTGTACTGGCCTGCTGCTTGCTGCTTCTGTCTTAGGCAGAGGAAGGATTGGACTTTACTTTCTTATCCTGCTTGTCAGGGTTCTTCTAGGGCTTGCCACCTGTTGGAAGTCTCAGGGCCATCAAACACTTCATCTGCAGCTCCCCTGATCTCCAAATGCTGGAAGTTCTGACCTGCCAAGTGGTGCCAATTCCAGTTCTGGGCCCTTGGAAGGGGTTTGCTGCTTCAAGGACTGAAAATCCACGCATTGACCTTTAGTGCCTGATTTTCCTGCCGAAACCTTGCTGTGCGGTTGAAAAACCAACGCATCGCTGCAGTGCGGCCGAAGAATGGATGCATCGCCTGTCGTGTGGCTGAGAAATTGCTGCAGTGGAGTCCTGAGCATCGTGTCTCCGACGTCCAATACCCAGCTCCAACTTTGAAGCAGGCCCTGCTGTGCGGCTGAAGGAACTGACGCATCACCTGAGAAAATCGACGAAGTGCCTGGTTCGCCGACGCCTCAACCCAGCACGCCTGGATTTTCCACGCATCATACCTGTGTGCCAAGTTTCCAGCAATGCAGTTAGGAGCCGAGGCTGCGTGTTCGGAATTTGACGCATAGCTTCTCCTCGCAGTAAGGAATCGGCGCAACACTTCTGCGTGCAGCAGAACTGGCGCCTCCATTCCCTTGGGTCTCAAGAATTGACGCATCGCTTGTGTTTTCAGATGCTCCCCTCCTCTGCGGCTGTTTTTTGTCTCAGGTTTTGCTGCATCAAAGATACTTTTTGCTAAAACCAACACATCCATAGAGTTCTATGGACTTAGGGGTCGATTCCGAATCGGGCCGGAAAACGTACCGACCGACTCGGAGCCGGAATTCATTCCGACGACACGTACCGGTGCAGCCCGACCCGCAAAGTACGATGAGAAGCGTGCAAAATCCGACCGACTCGTACGGAACACAAGCCGAACGACCGAGCCGCGCGGAAAACAGCAATCCGGCCGGAAAACCACGCGAATCGAACCGACCGACATGCACCCGGAACAATGCCGAACGAAACGTACCCGCGAACTCCTACCCGCCAAGTACGATGCAACGCGTGGAAAACACGACCGAGTCGCACGGAGGACAAGCCGTACGACTGACACGCATACAAAACTGCGAGCCGAAGCAACCCAAAACACCGCGACCGACGCGTATGCAGCATAGAAAACAGCACAAACACAGCGTGAACGACTCGGAGAAGCTCGTACGAGACAACTGCAGGGTCCGACTCGGTCACAAGAACGTCTCCTACATGCACAAAAAGTACAAAGGGAAAACACACAAACAAAGGCCAAACAAGCAATTACAAAGCCAATAAATACTGGGGTGGGGGCAGGGAACAAAGACACACCCACAACTCCACCCATATAAAGGACACAAATCCCTACCATGATCCTTTGCAAATTCATATTACCTGCCAGCACTCAACAGACAGCAACCACACACCCACAGCTCATCCATCACACAAGCCACACACCATCAGCACCTCAACAAATAGCACCCTCACATACACCCAGCAAAACACACACTCACACACCCTCACCTGCACACCAACACACACATCACTCACCATCACCACCCATCACCATGCCCCCAAAGAAGAATCATAAGTTCCTAGATAGTGAATTGGAAGTCCTGGTAGATGAGATCCTCAGGGTAGAGCCACAGCTGTTTGGTACTCTGGTCCAACAGACCCCCATGTCTCAGAAAACCAAGATGTGGGAGAGGATCATCGACAGGGTCAACACACAATCACCATGTTTGCGCACAAAGGTAGACATCCAGAACAGGTGGTATGACGCAGGAGGGTCAGGGAGCTGTTGAAGAAGGACTACCTCTTGAGCCAACACACCGGCAGTGGCCCTCCTGCCAAACCAGTATACCTCAGGCCCTGGGAGGAAAAGGTGCGGGCCACCAGTGAGCGTATATGGACTAGAAAACATCCCAGAGCCTGGTGAGTACACAACAAATGTATACAATATTGTGCAACAATACACACACATCACTGTCAAGGGGAGAGTCAAACCATGCACCCTTAGCAACTACACACACACCAGAACAGAATCATCCCAAAATGTGTATGTCAGTCAGATAAACACAACACATGCCATCTCATAGTGATATGTAACTGTGTCATCACATGTACAAACACACCTACAACTACAGCTAGGCAGTGGCACAAATATAACTAACAAACACATCCAGACATGTAGCCACCACTACAACACCACCTCACAGTGAAGCCCACTGAAAGGAAGGAATTCTGTGTATGCTGGGCAAGTCAGTGTAGCCAATAGCATCATGGGAGTCGTAGTCACAGATATTGCCCACCCTCACAATGCGCACATCAACACCACCATGAACCATGCTCACATCACAGGGAGTGGAAAACAACTGACAAGATGGCTGACACTGGCTACTGCTGTGGGGAGCACAAGGTCCTGCTGGCAACTGTGCACCAACCAACAGCAGGACACCACTGACTGACATCCTGAAAGACAACTTGCACTCCCTGCAACGGAAGCACGTTCCATGGTGGAAAATCTGGCTGGGTGGGAAGGAGGACTGACAGCACTGACCATAGTTACCAGCAGCTCCACTCACACACACCCCTAACACAAACTCCACACAACTCACCTGGGAGAATGCATTGCCTCACACTCCAATCAAATATCCCACAAAGAACCACAACCCTGGGTCATGCTGAGTGAAGCACAGGGACACACATGGGACTTGTAGCAAAATTAACCCCAGGATAACACTGTCAGCCATCTTGTCAGCACAGGCACACAACCCCACAGGGAAGCAGAGTCAAAAGGAAGGAAGCATGGGCATGCTGGGAAGGGGGTGGAGGCAATAGCATGATGGGAGTGGTAGTCACAGCTCAACATCCCCCACCCACATGGCCCAGCAAGCTCACTCTCAAGCATGCACACCTCACAGAGAGTGGAAAGCCCCATCAAAGATGTCTGACACTGCTGCTCTGTTGTGGGGAGCACAAGGCCATGCTGGGAACTGGCCACCAACCAACAGCAGGACACCACTGTCAGCCATCTTGCCATTGCTCTCACACTCACACACAGTGAAGTCCACCCAAAAGCAAGTAAGTATGGGCATGCTGGGAAGTGGGGTGGAGGCAATAGCATGATGGGAGTGGTAGTCACAGATATTGCTCACCCACACAACTGTCCCATCAACACCACCCTGAACCATGCGCACATCACAGGGAGTGGAAAAGAACTGACAAGATGTCTGACACTGGGTACTGCTGTGGGAGCACAAGGCCCTGCTGGCAACTGTGCACCAACCAACAGCAGGACACCACTGACTGACATCCTGAAAGACAACTTGCACTCCCTGCAATGGAAGCACGTTCCATGGTGGGAGATCTGGCTGGGTGGGAAGGAGGACTGACAGCCCTGACCATAGTTACCAGCAGCGTTTCTCACACACACCCCTAACACAAACTCCACATAACTCACCTGGGAGAATGCATTGCCTCACACTCCAATCAAATATCCCACAAAGAACCACAACCCTGGGTCATGCTGAGTGAAGCACAGGGACACACATGGGACTTGTAGCAAAATTAACCCCGGGATAACACTGTCAGCCATCTTGTCAGCACAGGCACACAACCCCACAGGGAAGCAGAGTCAAAAGGAAGGAAGCATGGGCATGCTGGGAAGGGGGGTGGAGGCAATAGCATGATGGGAGTGGTAGTCACAGCTCAACATCCCCCACCCACATGGCCCAGCAAGCTCACACTCAAGCATGCACACCTCACAGAGAGTGGAAAGCCCCATCAAAGATGTCTGACACTGGTGCTCTGTTGTGTGGAGCACAAGGCCATGCTGGGAACTGGCCACCAACCAACAGCAGGACACCACTGTCAGCCATCTTGCCATTGCTCTCACACTCACACACAGTGAAGTCCACCCAAAAGCAAGTAAGTATGGGCATGCTGGGAAGTGGGGTGGAGGCAATAGCATGATGGGAGTGGTAGTCACAGATATTGCTCACCCACACAACTGTCCCATCAACACCACCCTGAACCATGCGCACATCACAGGGAGTGGAAAAGAACTGACAAGATGTCTGACACTGGGTACTGCTGTGGGGAGCACAAGGCCCTGCTGGCAACTGTGCACCAACCAACAGCAGGACACCACTGACTGACATCCTGAAAGACAACTTGCACTCCCTGCAATGGAAGCACGTTCCATGGTGGGAGATCTGGCTGGGTGGGAAGGAGGACTGACAGCCCTGACCATAGTTACCAGCAGCGTTTCTCACACACACCCCTAACACAAACTCCACATAACTCACCTGGGAGAATGCATTGCCTCACACTCCAATCAAATATCCCACAAAGAACCACAACCCTGGGTCATGCTGAGTGAAGCACAGGGACACACATGGGACTTGTAGCAAAATTACCCCCAGGATAACA